>CM065394.1:16860000-17017500 GCA_033060915.1 Euryodendron excelsum | reverse complement strand
TAAGAGTTATAACCGCACCATTTTAGGTTGCCTACGTATCTCATTTGACGAGAATTAGGTCATTCGTAGTTTGGGCAAGGGCCCGATAGAAAAGAGGCACATTAAGGCCATTGGAAAGTTTTGAAGACACATTGAGGTCTTTGCAAAGGTTTGTGGACACTTTGAGGTTTTTGAAAAAAGAGAGAATTTGAGAGTCCACAAAAATGCCTTTGAAATAGGACTTGGGGTGTTTGGAGTGTTGTTGAAATTGGATTTGAAGACGACTTTGAATGTTTTTGAAATTGACTCAAGAGAGTTTTGAATAAGCATTGTAATGACTCAAGAGAGTATTGAAAATGTTTTGAAATCTTGTTTTGAAAACCTTGGAGGTAGGGTTAGGATTGAAAGTGCTTTAATAAACTTGTCTTCGAAAGCTTTTGAAAGTAGTTTTTGAATACCTTATTAAAAGGCATGTTTGATGTTTCATTTACCTTTGAGAGGTTAATCATTGAAGAACTAAGCTCCTTTAGGGTAATGAGTTTTGAAGACATGTTTGAAAGAGAGGGGCTAGAGATTTCCCTTTGGTTCTTTAAAACTTAAGGGTTATAGAACCCTTCTTGAATATCTCACTTACACTTGACCAATCCTAACCATGGAAGGATTAGGGTTGCTTCAAGAATATGATGTTTGAAAATCATTTTTGAAAAGGACTCTTGAAAAGCACTTAGGGTTTTAGAACCCTAATATGGACAATCTTGGATGTTATATTTAATGTATCACCTTCCCTTAGAATCCTTAACTATAAAGGGTTAAGGACACTTCCAGATTGTGAGTTCTTGAAAACATTTTGAAGATAGGTTTTAAAAAAGGTTGAGTGTCTAGCCATTGGGACAAGTTCAAGAGAACTTCTTAGAGACATTTTTAAAGATAGAGTGTGGGGATATTTGAAACAATTTTGGGTTTGATTTTTGAAATCTCAAGAGAGTAGGATGCTTTTAGAAAGTAAGTTGTGAAGATAGTTTTTGAGTTCAAAGATTATTTGAAAAAGGTTCCTTGAATTGGAACCTTGAAGCTTACTAACCTAGGTTGGGTTGACCTAAGTTTAACTAACTTGGGTTAGGTTAGGCTAGGGTTGGATTAACCTAGTGTTGACTAACTTGGGTTAAGTTAACCTAAGGTTGGAGAACTAGGGTTAGGTTGGACTAGGGTTGGATTGACCTAGGGTTAACTAACTTGGGTTAGGTTGACCTAGGGTTAAGGTGATCTAGGGTTAACTAACTTGGGTAAGGTTAACCTAAGGTTAACTAAGGTTGAGATGACCTAGGGTTAACTAACATGGGTTAGGTTAACCTTAGGTTAAGGTGACCTAGGGTTAACTAACTAAGGTTAGGTTAACCTAGGGTTGAAGGGTGGTTTTAAAAGGTGGTTTTGAACTAGGTTTTTGACCTAATGGTTTAGGAAATATAGTTTTATGCATGAAATTTGAAAGTATGTTTTGAAAACCATTTTCATGAAATCCACTGAAGTGACTGTTGGGGTCCTATGGTTGATATTTAGAAACCACTCAAGACAGGATTACCTTAGAACTATTTCACCCACAAACTCAAGAGAGCAAAACTTGTCAAAATTAACATTGAATAGATAATTTTGGCGACTTGAAAATTAAAGAGAGTGATCCTTTATAAATTGGTTTTGGAAAGGAGGTTTTGAAAAATCGCTTTTAAGAGGTTGAAGATCACTCCAAAGAATAAGGGTTCATATAGTTAATTTGAAGAAAATCATTCCAAAGAGGACTCCATGGGACCATTCCAAGCACAATATTCAAGAGAGCAAAACTTCTAAAAATCAAGGTGAAAGTAATGTTTTAGGGAAGTCATTTTTATGCAAATTAAAGAAAGTGCCACTTGAGAACCCTTTTTTGAAGAGAAACGTTTTGAAAGCCATTTTTGAAGAGAATAGAGCCAACTAGGGTTCATATGGTCAAGATAATGAGGAGACCACTCAAGAGAGGGTTCCAAGGGACCATTTCAATCACAAAGTTTAAGAGAGTGAAACCCTTAAAAATCAATGAAGAATAAGAGGGTTTGAGAGCCATTTTAGTGCAATTTTGAAAAGTAATGAGATGTAGGGTTGCAAAACAAAGTCAAGGCACTTAAAGAGGATTTTCTAAGATGTAGAAATTGAGGGTTTGATCTAAGTTTCAAGGAATCAATTGTAGAATCATTTTTAGGGAATCATTTGAATATGGAGCTTTGTGAATGATATAGAAAAGAGATAGTGAGGGCTTTGGAAAGAGATTGTGAACATGAAAATAAAGCCAAGCATGCAAAACATGAACAAGATAACTATATGCAAAGAGGTCATGAAATCATACAAGGCTAGAGGCTTCACCACATAGTAAGGAGCTCTAAGGCCATGCCATTTTAAAGTAGGTTTGTGAGAAGTTCCCTACATGGTAGCTCTCACAAACTTTCCTTTAGGCATGAACTAAGAGTTTTCTTGTTTCAAGCATGCAAGAAAGGGGGATAGAAGATGGCGATTAAAATAGAGAATAGCCTAAGTAGGCTAGGAGGGAGAAGAGAGGAGTGAGGATTGCAAAAATGTAAAGAGAATACTACCTTTTGCCCTCAAACACTTTCAAATCTCCATGGATGCCTTGACTTGAGCTTGAATAGACTTGAAGAGGCTTGAAAGGGCTGGAATGAGGTCTTCTATGGCATTGTTGGCTATATAGGTGTAGTGTATTGATTAGGAGGAGATGGAATCTAGCCTAAGTGCTTGAAATGTGGGTTGTATATAGCAATTCAAGATTCTAGAGAAGTTTTAGCAGAGATTCACTATCAATTTTGATTCTGACATATGCAAAGGGGGGGGGCATGTATTTATAGGCAAAGTTGGAGATGACTGGCGCATGTAGTACATGCGTCTGGGAAAATTTTGCCCTAGCACATGTGCTACATGCGCCAATACTATTCCATTGACAAAATGCCACATGGCACTCATTGTACTAGGCAAATCTTAAGGGCTAAGAGAAGTTTGAGCAATCTGACCAAAATCTAGGCGCATATAGCGTACGCTCCACCGCCAAGAATGTTTGTTTAAACTTTGCCTCGATAATTGTGCAAACCGAGAAGGATTCAACAAAATCAATTATGTTCACGGTATTCTCCTAGTGTTTCTCATGAACTTTGAATTTTCAGGAAGCCTGAAAGGTGTTCGAAAAAGTGAAATATCATCTCGGAATGCTTGCCCAAAAACACATTTTTGCGGAGCGTCTGTGATACGCTTCGCATGTGTCCAAAAGTAGCCGTTTGTGGGCTATGTGATCGGGACCTTCAGGAAGCAATCTCTCTGATCGGACCATACCGATGGAAAGTGCTCTAGAAATACTTTCAAAAATTCTCTAATTTACGCATTTCTCAAGTTGTTTGACAGTGCGTTATAATAAGGGAATTGGAGAAAAACTCAACCTTAGCGGAGCCTTCAATGAGACGCTCTAGGGGCTACTGAAAATGGTAGTTTTCAAGCCATGCGATGAGGGGCTTTAGGAAGCAATCCATCCGATCAAGCCATACCGATAAAAAGACCTGTGGACGAGCTTTCGAGAATTCCCTGGTTAGGCATTTCTCAAGTCGTTTGACGGTGCATTATAACCAGGGAATCGAGAGAAAAGACAACTCTAGCGGAGCGTTTGCAAGTCACTCTAGGGGACTTTTGCTGAGTCGAAAGTGTTTAGAGTCGTGAGGTTTACCTTGGGTTAAACTATAATGCATGGTAAGACCCGCTATTTAATACCCAAGGATAGTGTAGTTTTGAGGCGCGTTTGGGTTGCTAGGGGTTAAATGGTCATTTCGATTGAGATTGGTTGAAAAAGGTCAAAATGGGTTGGGATGGCATGTTAAGCATGTAGGGTTGTTCGAGGATGGTCCTTGAAAAGTTTTTCACTATCTGATGGGATTTGTGATGTGATGGGGCGTCTTTGGGCAAAATAGTCATTTTGGCCAAAATTGCCCGAAATGGGACCGAAATTGGATGGGCTGGCGTGTCGAGTACGCACGACTGTTTAGAAACACTTTAGAAAGGTAGGCTTACCATCTTGAGGCATTTTGAACTTTCTCAAGATGTGTCTAGAGGCCCAAGGGGCAGGTTGGGTCATTTTTAATCGAGTCGGGCTAGCAAGCACCGATGTTGACCTAGGTCTTGGTTCCCGAGACCACCCGATCACAAAAAGCTACTTGTGCGATGTTGGTCTCTGAGACCGCCCGGTCTCAGAGAGCTACCTGCAGGGTGGTGTTGGTTTCTGAGAACACCTGGTCTTAGAAAGCTACCTGTGAGGGTGGTGTTGGTCCCCGAGAATACCTGGTCTCAAAGAACTACCAAATGGCCGACATTCTACATTGGCGGGCTAGCAAGCACCAGAAGTGAACCGTCTGGAATTTGATAAGGTGTTAGTCCCCGAGATCACCTGATTTCAGGAAGCTACCTGGATGGCATTGGTTCCCAAGACCACCCGGTCTCAGAAAGCTGGCTGGATGGCGTTAGTTCCCGAGACCGCCCGATCTCGGAAAGCTACCTGGAATACCTAGGGGTAATATGGTTTTTTCAATTTCAATTAGGCCTTGTGAACCGGAGAAGTGACCAGCTGATTGGATTAGAGTTTGAAAGAGCCATCTTGGGCCCGTATGTGCTGTGGTGTTTGAAAGCTGGATCCGGTTGGGCCGGAGGTTGCTGAATAGGCAAAAATGGGGTGCTTACATTTATCTTCCCCTTCCTCTAGTTGTTTGACAAGATGAAGTATATTCAGTTCTAATAGTAGGACATGAATCTCTAAAGGCTTCAGGATATGAGGACTAGGTGCTAGAAGTGTAAAAATATGGGTCTCAAGGCCCATAGAATTGTTATGAATGCCCTATATACCATTAATATCCTCCTTCTTATGTGAATCCCTAACATCGAAAAGAAGAACATCCTCACTAAAGGTAATGGTTTTCTCTAGAGGATTCTCGCTCACAACCTTCATCAGCTCCTTATTTCTCTCACTATCTTCCCTCTCACTCTCTTTTTGCTTGGAAGCCCTGATCATGATCTCTGCCCTCTCGAGTTCATCATCCCTATCATTATCTTCAATAACTTCGTCACTTACCTTAGGATTTTCTTCCTTAGACTTCAAATGTTGGGGAAAGATGGTTTGCTCTATAATGTCCTTTTTCCTAAGGCTAGGGATGGGATGGACTTGCTCTTAGTTAGGGTTAGGATTAGGATTGGTTTTACTAAAGCTCTCTTGGTAGGTGGTTGTCTCTTGGACATTCAAAGCTTCGAATAATAAGGTCATTTGACCATTTACATTGGCTAACATGCTTTTTGTCTGTTCTAGAGATGCTAATTAGGGATCATCTCCAAGAGACTCATTAGTTGGAGATGGGTATACAATATGCTTATGCTCATGGTAAGAATAGAGTTGTGGTGATTCATGATAATGGTCAAAGGGCTCTTGCTAGGGTTGAGGTAAGGCTAGATAATGATGTGAAAAAGTGCTCTCAAGTCCTCTAACAAGGTTAAATTGGTTACGCCACCCCAAATTAGGAGTTAGTGTAAAAGACTCCATTTGGCCATTAGTGCGAATACAATCTCTAAGAGACCAGCAAAATAGTTCTTAAGCTCTAATCTCATTAGCTCGAATATACTCTCTAACAGACCAACAAGGAGGTGCTGCCATGCTATCGCACCCCAGTTTTTGCTCCGAGTCTAAGTCTTGACTCGGACAATACTCTCTCTGTTAGAACTCACCCTCCTAAGAGGATGAGTGTGACGGGATTTGAACTTGAAATTGATTTGATTAAGTGCTTTTTTAAAAAAAGGTTTGGAGTTACCACCAAACATAGTTAAGGGCATACTAGGTCACCTAAAACTAAGTATAATTTGAAGATCAAATTTAGGTTTTTTAAAACAATTTGAAAATGTCCTTTTACGAAGTGTTTTGAAAAATATGGTTGTTTGGAAACCTTTGAAAATGTTTTAAGCCCTTTTGAAATATGACTCTAGTTTGGGTCTTTGAAATAGAGACCTATGGTCCGGGGTTAATTACGTGTAGAAAAGATATCCTAAGATCATTACCCCACCCCGCCCTTGCGATACCTACATGTTTATTCAACCTATATTCACTCACTTGAATCTCCGATTCCTAAATGTCCACTTATATCCACTTGAAAAAGTTTTGAAGAACGGTTTGTCATCACTTTTGGGATAAATGACACATGATGCAAGTTTTGAAAAGAGTTTGGGAGTTTTTAGAAAAGAGATTAGAAATAGAAGTTTGAAAAATGGATTTTATTTATAAATAAAAGCTGTGACCGCACCTATGAAGGTTGCTTATATATCTCATTTGGTGAGAATCAGGTCAATCGTAGTTCGAACTCAGGGTCCGAATGAAAGTAGGCACATTAGAGACTTTGGAAAATTTTGAAGACTCATTGGGGTCTTGTTTTAAAAAGAGAACTTAATAGCTTTTTTGACTTGAAATTTGGGAAGAACTCAAGAGAGTTTTGATTTGAAATTGGATGTTAGAGTGTTTCTGAAATAGAACTTAAGAGTTTTTGGAGGTGGAATTTGGACTTGCAAAAGCTCTTGTGAACTTATCTTGAAATAGTTTTTGGACACCTTAAGAAAGGTATATTGATGTTTCATTGCCTTTGAGAGGTTAGCTATATGGGAACTAAACTCCTTCAAGGCTATGATTTTTTAAAAACATTTTTAGAAAAAAGGCTAGACACTTCCCATAGGGTTTTGGACTTTAGGGTTATAAAACTCTTGTTTGCATATCTCATTTTACTTGGACAACCCTAGCCAATAGAAGGCCTAGGGTTGTTTCAAGAATGTGATGTTTGAAAACAGTTGCTAGAAGGAGATTTTGCAAAACATTTAGGGTTAGAAACCCTACCATGAATCTTATAGGTTTCATTTGATATATCACTTTCCCTAGAAAACCCTAACCATGAAAGGGTGAGGATCACCTTAGGGTTGTGAGTTTTTTGAAATTATTTTTTAAAGTAGTTTTTGAAAAATGGTAAGTGTCTACCCATTTTTAGATTGAGACAAGTTTGAGAGAGATTTTGAAAACATTTTTGAGTGAAGTAGAGGAATATTTTGAAAAAAGGTTTAGAGTTGGAGCCTTGAAGCCACCTAACCTTGGTTGGGCAAAATAGGGTTAAGGTAACCTAGGGTTAGGTTGACCTGGGATTAGGTTAACCTAGGGTAGACCAGCTAGGGCTCGGTTGACCTAGGGTTGACTAACTAGGGTTTGGCTAACCAGCTAGGGATGGGTTAACCTAAGCTTGGATTGACCTAAGGTTGGATAACTTAGGCTTTAGGCAACCTAGGGTTTGGAGATGATTTGGGGAGGAAGCTAGGTGCATGCACTTGAAATGAGAACTTTGAAAATCTATGATTTTATGTGAAAAATGAAAGATCTGATTTTGTTTCCAAAAAGGAGAGATTTGATTTTGCTTCCAAAAGGAAAGATTTGATTTTTTTTTTTTTTTCCAAAATGGAAGGATTTGATTTAGTTTTCAAAATGGAAAGATTTGATTTGATTTGATTTGAAATTGAAAATGGTAAGATTGGATTTGAAAATCTTACGATTTAATGTGACAGATTTTATGACTTTATGTGACACTTTTTGAAAGACAACTCAAGAGAGTTATGCACTTTTTTTGAAAAGCATAATGCAATAAGGACTTTGAAAACCATTTTGATGCAATTTGAAGTATGATGAATGAAGGTTATGGGACAAAACTAGGTTTCTTAGGGCATGAACTTCTAGAGTTTTGATCATTGGCTTCAAAATGACAACCTTTAGAGCAACACTTTGAATGGGAAATTTCGAGAGTTTTTTAAAAACAACTTGGTTTTGAAAGAGGTGTTTTAGGGCTTGATACCCAATATGACCCTTAGAGGCCTCTTTGAATATTCCACTTTTTTAAAGCAACCGTAACCAGGAAAAGGTTATAATCACTTTAGGGTTATGATTTTGAAAGTAAGTTAAGGCTTCAAACCCTAATATGGACCTTGGTAGCCACTTTGAATATGTCACTTTCTTAGGGAAACCCTTACCATAAAAAGGTTAGAATTACCCTAAGATTGTGAGTTTGAAAGTGAAGCAATTGTAACAAATGCATGAACATGACAATTGTAATAATGCAAAGGGTCGTGAACATACAGGGCTTAGGGTCTCACCACCAAACCAAGAAGGCTCAAGACCACACCATCATAAGGTAAACTATAGGAAGGTCCCCAACTGGTGACCTCCCCAAGGCTTTCCCTAGGCATGGACCTAAGGTCTTCTTGTTTCAAGCATGCAAGAAGATGAGGTAAAAGATGTAGATTAAGATAGAGAATAGTCCAAATAGACTAGGAGGGAGAAGAGAACGAGTGGGGGATTATAATATATAAGTAGGTACCCTACCTTGTCTCCAAAACTTTTTTGGAGCTTCATTGGAGGCTTGACTTGAACTTGGGAGGCCTTCAAGAGCTTTGAAAGGGCTGAAGTTGGCCTTCAATGGTGCTTGGAGGCTAGGATTTAGAGTGTACAAGCTAAGAAGGCTAAAGACCTTGAAGGAACTAGGGTTTTGGGAGGTTTTTGGGGGCTGTCTTGAGAGAGGCAGAGTTTATTTGCAATTTTTCAAACCTAGAATACTTTGGGGGTACACTATAATTATAGGCAAAAATTAAAGAAGATGGCGCCACTCCTAGCCAAATATTGACTTGCCAATTTTTAGCCTGGGGCCACACCTTAGTATAGAAGTGATCTCTGTGGATTTGGTTCGACCTTAGGCTATAAGGCAAAGATTTTCTGCGCCACTCTTAGTGGCTCCTAGCCATTTTTTGGCCTTGCTCCACTACAAGTGGCTCCGGTTTGATTTGAAAAGCTATTGGGCTGCGATGCCTAGCTAGAAAAGAGATAGAGACACTCGGGAGTGTCTCGGGAGTTGCCAGTTTGATACCTAGAACCGGTATAATTGAAAAGGATAACCGACCTACCATGGGCAAAACGGTCATTTGAACCAGAAAACACCTAAATTGGTCCAAAGCTGACTAGAATGGTATTTAAAGCTTGAGAACACTATTAGAAGTGTCCCATGTGCTTACCGGTTTGATACCCAGGGCTGGCATGGTTGAAGGGATGACCGACCCACCAGAGGTAAAACGGTCATTTTAACTAGGGTTCACCAGGATCGACTCGGAGTTGGCTAGAACGGCATTTGGAGATTGGGGACACTCATAGGAGTTCCGCAGGGGTTTTTTTGGTTTAATACCTAGAGCCAGTGTGATCAACGAGGGTGATCAAGCGCCTAGAGGTAAAATGGTCATTTTTACAAGGGGTCAACAGAATTGGTCCAGAATTGGTTCAAATGGCATATTAAGTATGCCGGACTGTCTGTGGATAGGCTTTTGCAATAATAATACCACCAATAAACAATTAAGTACAAAAGCCTATCCACCAATTGCTAACACCGATTGATCACTAAGCAATTGAAAATTCTACTACATAATCAAATAAACAATCCTAAAATAAAGTGCAAAAGAAAAAAATCAAAATCTAACATACTATGCACATAAAAGAGTGGAACAAAGTTACCAATGGCCTTAACTGAAGATTACTCTTTTGTAATAGATATGATGGAGATCTAATTCACCAAGTGCTTTCCAACCCACTGGCATCGGTGCCAAAACTTGAATACCTTCTAAAAATATTCGGAAATTGAGCCCTCACAAGAGAACAAGTGTCACGATTAAAGTATGAAATCCGGTGAGTACCAAGAAAATAAAGTTTCTATCTCTACACTACTCTTAAATACAAAAAAAAAAAATCTAAGCTATCTAAGTACAAAAATGAGAGATTGATCTAAAAACGCCTAAAACAGTCATTTACACGTAGGACAAAAATAAAGGTTCGTCAAGCGAGCACTAACGGAGCACTCAGCTAATGCTAGCCCAAGAGACCGAGCGCTCCCGACCGAGCACTCGCAACCGATCGCTCAGCCGATCGCTCAGTTAACGCTCTTGATTCACTTAGTGAAATCAACTATCTAAAGTTAGCGCTTGATCAGTTAGGCGATCGCTCAGTAATGCACTTTTTGGCTTTTTTCTTCTACAATTAAGCTCCACTCCCTACAATTAGATCAAAAAGGCATGTTTGGGACAATTTAAAGATAAAATACTAATCTAATACCTAAACTAGAGCTAACAATCCACTAATTAGGGGATTGAGATTATACTTTTGAAGTGTAATCACTTACCGAATTTATATTTCAATCGCGACATCCGTTCTCTTACGGGGGCTCAATGTTTGAACATCTTTGGAAGCAATTCACAAGATTAAGTCAGACTAGGCCATACTAGACTAATAGTCCCATATAGTCCCATGTTTGGTTGCAAAAATAATGGTTGTACTAATAGTCCCAATCAAATTACTTATCCCACATTTGTGGGACTATTTAGTCCTAGGGGGGAGCTGATATAAATAGTCCTAGGACAAGATGTTTGTGAGCAAGGCATGTAATGATCAAAATACCCTTTACTTTAACTTAAATATATTATTTTATATTATGTATAATAATATAATATAATATCTACCTCACATTTTAGCTAGGTTTTTTCAAAATGTCCTCAAGACACAAGTAAATCTAACGAATGACATTGAGTTTTGGTTTAATTCAATGGCCCAGGTTACTTTAGAGCTAATCTTTTCGGCTTCAAAATCCCACCTAAAAATGTCATTGCTTTTCATAGAAATCAATAAAACACTCCAACAGTTGGTATTGAGTTTGGTTTTAAATTCAACAGTTTGGATTAATTTACAGCATATCTCTTCCTCTTACGTGTGTTTTTTACAACTGCAACAAAGAGAGCATTAAATGCTTTCTGATGTCTTTACTTTTATCCAACGGTTGCATCATTTACTCCTATGGATCTGGTGCTTGGCTTTACTTTCTACTACATTTGCTTATATTGTTCAACATTTGAAATTAGATCTCTCTCTCTCTCTCTCTCTCTCTCTCTCTCTCTCTCTCTCTCTCCCCCCCCCCCCCCTTTCCCCTTGCCTTCTTTTTTCTCCTCCATGGCAAAACTGCCAATGCAGCCACCATCTCCTCTAGAATTTTGAAATCACACTTCTACCTCTTACCTCTCTCGCCTTCTCTCCATTTTCTCTCCCTAAGCTCTCCAAGAAAGCCAATGAAAATCTCAACCATACACAGAGATGGTTCTGAAGGGCTATGTATGGTTCTGAAGGGCTCTTATTACATGTTTAAACTGGCAAAATCGCAGAAGCGAGCATGTATTTCGTCACGCCCCAAAACCCGATCTATGTGGATGTGGGGTACATGACCGGCCAGTAGCAAGGCTACCCGAGGCCGCATTACATAAACTGGTTGATCACCCATGCATACTCATTTAAAATTTACGGAATAGAAACTTTTTATAACCTGAAATATAATCCGCGTCATACATGATAGAGCTGTGCCTAATACAAAACATAATATACATAAGGACCTAATCAAGGTCCACCGAAGTTATAGCATTATATCATTACAAAACATTGGGTCCAACCCTCAAGCATAATACAAAACATAGGCCCATGGGCCGTAGCCCAAAATCCACGTATGGCCTCTCTCTAGGGCCACCCAGATTGGCTACCTGAAAATTATTTGAGAAAACATAAGCTAATGCTGAGCGAATAACAATAATGCATGAGCAAGAAAATATCATGGACTAGCAATTATATCTAACGTACAAGGATAGATAATCATTTATGCATAAGCAATTAAGCTCTTGAATGTTTAAAGCGTGGACTTGGAACTCATAGGTAACGTAAACATCATTTGAAACGTTTCAACATTTCAAAACATAGTATCATAAGAAGAGATGCAACATAACATTATTCTTGATATAACATTTCATATCTTGTCGTAAAACATGTGAACATATCATAGTTCTCAGTTCAAAACATAAGTGTGCTACAACTCGACATATGAGTTAGGCTCCATAGTAACCATGTAGGTCACGCTAAGGCTCTTTAGGCTAGGACATCTCCCAACATAGATAGTTTATTTCCCGTCCCCTATCGTAGGACTATCGGGCTAGATTAAGGTCTTCTCACAAGAAGACCCGAGTTGGCACCATACATTGGAAACTTAGCATCTCTTTCATTTAAACATTATAGTTCATGGTTTTCATTCATAACATAATATAACTTGCATGCATTTGAAATATGACATTTGTAATTGAACATAGTATTGATGCATTGAAAATGCGTGGAAAGCATTGCATGATATGGAGGTGAATTTAAAACATTTGAAAATTAATAGACTTTTATTCATGGCATATCGTTACTCACCTCTCTCCAATAGATGGGTGGTAGACAAGATGTTTCTACACAAAATGCACGTAGAAGTATGGAAATATCAATATAAGACTCCAAGGCAAAGCAACAACGTAAAACGAGAACATGAGATTGAGGTTTGAACATGAAAGCCTAGACGTCAACTCCTTCATTGCATCTCAACCACTTCACAAGTAAGATTTCACACTCCAAGTTAATTCCATTTGAAAATAGGCTTAAAAGGCTTTCATTTGATAGGTCATGGGCCAAAAACACATTTTGGATGAAAAAGTTATGTCCCATAGAAAAGGGACTAAAATTTTGGAAGAAGAATGTTATTGATAGAATTTTGGGTCAACTTCAAAATTCAATATCTCTCAATCTATAAAGAATTAGAGTACAAAATTTATATGGATATAAAGTCTATGAATCTACTATCCAATGCTTTAAACTGTGCATCAATCCAAGTTTTTTAAAGCAAGTTATGCCCGTTTTACAAAACAGTGTCTGAGTTGAAATGTGAAACCGGGGATTGGACAAAAGGGTCGACTCCTGAGGTAAAGGAGTCGACTCCAGAGCTAAAGAAATGAATCTGAGAGTTCTCTGGACAAAAGGGTCGGCTCTGGAGACTAAGGAGTCAACTCCAAAGCTGAAGAAATGAATCTGGGAGCTCTTTGGATAAAAGAGTCAGTTTCGAAGACTAAGGAGTCAACTCCAGAGCTAAAAACCTAGATTTCAACCTGAAAAAATCCCCAAACCTCACTCAAACCAAAACCAAACTCCATCAAAACTCTCAAAAACTCTTCTAATGCTTCTAAGGTCCAAAGATTGACCCAAGAAAACTATAATAACTCAAAATAAAACACTTTAAATAAGTAAATCGAAGGGATCTAGGGTTTTAGGAACCCAAGCCCTAACTTGCATAAGTTGGGGATTTCAATCCCAAACTCTCAAATATTTTAATGGGGCTTACAACACTCTATACTTAGCCAATTTGGGCCTCCAAAGAGTCACCCACAACAACCCAACAATACAACCCATAAAGATAAATACATATACATATACAATTGGAGAAGGAAATGGGACCTTACCTTTCCTCAAGCTTGGTTAAGTCTTCCATTGGCTTTAAACACTTCCTTCAAGCTTCTTCCTCCTCTTTCTCTTCTCCTCTTCTCCTCTTTTCCCTCTCTTCCCTCTCAACAGGTTGAAATGTATGATTTGTGTGCACATAAGTGTATATAAGATGATACACATGGGAATAATCCCATGTGTCTCACCCATAGGCTTAAGTTACAATATAAGCTCTCATTGGCCATTTTTGACCCACAAGAAGAAATAATTAACATTAAACATTGCATACACTAGAAATTCTCATTAATATAAATAAATAGACGTTCGGGATATCACATATTTAGTTCCCATTCAAATAATAAACTCCCACTCTCACTCTCTCTCTCTCTTATCTTCCCCACTCCAATCTCTGCTTATTTCTCCAAATAAGCATGTGTATTAGGACCCAAGGTTTTGGTTTTTTGTCTCTTTCTTTGTGCTTTTCTTTGAAATGTTGAATATGTGGTTCAGCCTATTGCCCCCATTCTTGTCCAACCCCTGTTTGATTTTTTCTACAAGACACCTCAGTCTCAAATGGGTTCAAAGTTCACACCCCTTGGTGTTGTGCCGAAGAATGAGAATAAGCTGGGGATGTAGAGAGACCAAAAACAGGGCAAAGAATCTGATGACAGTGGGATGAACCGCAGAGGAATCTTGGGGGCTGCTCTGGTTGTTCTCATCTTGCAAGTCAATGTCATTGACGGCGATAAAAGGTTTGTCTTCATTTCATTTTTTTTTTATTTTATGGCCCCAATTCGTAGTTCTGTTTCATTTTGGTTAATTTAACAGAATTCCTTTTGTTTTCTATTTGATAACTTTGTTGTTAAGGCCTAACTATAATAGGGGTGTTTGGACGTAGCTTATTTAGTAGCATATAGCTTATGCTTATGGTTTTTTTGAAATCTGTTTGGGTGAGTGGTTTAAAAAAACAGCTTATGTCTAATTACATTTTTCAAAAAAAGCTATTTTTAAAGGTAACTTATTGAAAATAACTTATAGCTTGTGGCTTGTGGCTTGTGGCTTATGACTTATAAGTAGGGCATCCAAACACCTCCAATATCTTCTCTCCTTTTGGTTCAATATAAGAAACACCCAGGTGATACCGTATAGTTGTTGATACCCTTCGTTAACTAAACTATCAATCTTATTTTTTTTCCTTTCTTGGTTAATGCTTGGTTTTATTTTCTGCATTTTGGAGGAGACTATTAATTTCTGTTTTTGTTCTCTAATGAATCCATCTAATATCTTTGGTTTAGATCACCTCAAAAATGTCAAGGCCACTAACATTGTGCAAGTAGGTTCATCACTCCCGCAGCCATATTGGATGTCAAGGATAGCGGACGAGAAACGGATGTCGATTCATGGTCACATGGATAGTGGTCATCCCTCGATGGATCCGTGCATATTACCTTAGACGAGTATGAACCATTGCATTATCTGTTTGCTGAAGTTACTTATTTGAACTTGGTAAGTTTGGTTTATTATTTTGATACCTATTTAGTGGCAAATACTATTGAAAGAAACTTTGAAATTTAATTTATTAAACAGGTTTAGCTTATGTTTAGGTCAATTGATTTACGGTACTTCAGTTGGAATCCTTAATTGAAATCAAGTTTTCTTGTTTTTATTATTTTTTGTTACCTTTGAAGAAATGTCTTACAAAACATTTTTTTTTTCAATTTTTTACCGGGCAATCGAGCACATCCTTTTGAGATGCAGTTCATAAGAAGTTGCGAGGTTTGACTATCTCATTCTTTACTTTTTAACTTTGAATGCACTCAATTAACTAGTTGCAAGTTTTTTCAGCTTGATTCATTTTAATTAGTTGTCTTTTTCATTCAAATATTTTGGAATTTTTATCCTAAGTTTATTACATTAAATTTTGATCTACCTAAGAGCCACATAGGTCTAAACGGGGCAGTTGTACCCTCAAATGTTTAAAAAATTCTTTTCTTTTTGCATATTAGCTTTAGAAAGGTTTCTCAATGTGGCTCATTGAAATTATAAATAACCACCTTGAATTGTCATTGTTCATTACCCAAAATAAAACTTCCACTTAGATGAGTTTCCTAACTCCGTACTACATGAGCTAAGTCTTTAAGTCTTGCAGGTGAAACAAAATTTCCTCGTAGGCACGGGTTATCCCTAACACATATACATATAATTTGTCTGTATAAAACATGCAATGCAACCAAGGATCACCTTTGGCCACCGAGCATACCTCTCTCTCTCTCTCTCTCTCTCTCTCTCTCTCTCTCTCTCTCTCTCTCTCTCTCTCTCTCTCTCTCTCTCTCTGTGCTTTTTCCTCTAACATGCACTGGAGAAAGAATCAAATAAAGCCCACAATCATGTTTTCTCCTCCCATCTCATGTGTCACATCCCAATTTTCTGGTTAAAACGCATCGTCAAACGACTTGATAAATGCATAAATTAGAAAATTCTAAGAATTCTTTTCGAAGAACTTTTCATCGGTACGGTTCAATCGAGATGATCGCTACCTGAAAACAACGATTGTGTGGTGCGAAAATTACCACCTTGGGAAACTAACGGAGTGTCTCATAGAAGCTCTCGGAAGCTTGTTTTTAAGCTCGCTTTTTGAGGCGATATCTCTATCATCCGGAATCATCCCAAGTTCAAGAGAAACTATAGGAGAACGTTATGAACATGCCCAATTTTCCCAAATCATTCTCGAATGACACAAATATCGAGATAAAGTCAGCATAAAATTTCTCGGTAGCAAAGTGTATGCTACATGCATCCAGATTGTGATTAGATCAAGACAAAACTTGCCTTGCAGCCCAAGATAGGGTGGTACAAGAATGACACATGATAATTAACCAGGGGTTGAGTACAGACACATGGCCTTAATTTTGGCCAGCCGCACATACTTCATGTGCCTAGACCAATCCAGGTTGCCTATAAATGTTAACCCCCCCAACACCCCCCCCCCTGGTATTTCAAAGACAAAAAATGTAAGGAAACTCTGCAGAAATCAAAACAGAGATCTCGAAAATCTTTCTAAATCTCCAAAACTCAAGAATCCTTAAAGACCAATCCACCAATTGAAAATCCAAGGTTCAAGCTATAGTGGATTGAAAACCAAGGTAAACTCTACTTTAAGTTTATGTATACCCCCATTCTCTCTTCTCCCTTCTAGCTCATTTGAGCTATGTTTCTATTTTAGCCCCCATATTCTACCCCATCTTCTTGTGTGCTTGAAACAAGAGAGCTTCATGGTCATGCTTAGATGAAAACTTGTGAGAATCACAGTGTCCAAGGATCTCTTATGAGCCTAATTTAATATAGTATGGCCTTGGAGCACCTTGTAATTTGGTGAAACCTAACCCTGTATGATTCATAACCTTTGCATTATACTTGTGGTGATGTTCGTATCTTGAATATAATGGCTTTATTTTTGTGTCTAAAAACTCTTTTCAAACCTCCATTGATACTGTCTCCAAATGTTTTTCAAAGTTTATGTCAAAATGTTTTCCAAAATAGCTCTCCAAATTAGAGTTTCTTAGTGTTCAAGCCCTAAACCATAGGTTTCCATACCTTAGAATGTCTTCAAAACCACCAAACCATCTAAGTCGCATCATTTCATTTTGCTCGATTGAATTTTAAATAAAATGGCTTTCAAAACAATCCTCTCTAAAAGAGGTTTTCAAAGTTTTTCTCTCTTGAGTTTATGATTAAAATAGTTCCAAGGCAAATCTCTCTAGCGTGGTTTTCAAAAATTAACCATAAGAATCTTGTCAAAGTGATTTTCAAAGCAATGTTCTCCAGAGTGGGACTCAAACGTTTACTCTCTTAGGTTTGCATAAAATGGTTTTCAAAACAACCCTCTCCAAAAGAGATTTTCAAAACCACTCTCTAAAAAACCTTTTCAAAAGTTTACTCTCTTGACTTTTTGCATGAAAATGGTTTTCTAAACAACCCTCTCTAAGGAGGTTTTTAAAGTTTTGCTCTCTTGAATTAGTACTTAGAATAGTCCCAATGAAACCTTCTCTTAAATGGTTTTCAAAATCAACCATATGAACCCTAGGTTCACTTGAGTGATTTTTAATAAAATGGTTTTTCAAAACCTACAACTCTCTTAATTTGATTTTTTGAAAAAAGTTTTACATGAAATTATAACTTTCTTACATGAAATGACAATTTTCAAAGCCTTCTTTGATAGGAAAAAAGGAGTGGACCCGTTATATCACACCTTTAATTTGTTGATGACACAATATTTTTCTGTGAAGCTGACAAGAGTGAATTAAGGAATGTAAAAAGGATCCTTAGATGTTTTGAACTGATGTCAGAGTTAAGAATAAATTTTTAAAAAAGTGCAATTTGTGGTATAGGGGTGGATGATGTTTTCCTTATGGAGATATCCCAGGTTTTCAGGTGTAAAGTTCAGAAATTACCCATGAATTTTCTGGGAGTGACAGTAGGTGTTAATCCAAGGTATGTTAAAACATGGGAGGGTGTGTTGGACAAACTAAAAGGGAGATTGGCATCTTGGAAGAAAAATTATTTATCCATAGGTGGAAGACTCCCTTTATTAAAATCAACTTTGTCAAATCTTCCTTTATATTATCTATCCATGTTTAGTGCTCAAAAAGAGATTTGTAAAAGAATTGAGAAGATCTAAAGAAATTATTAGGGGGAGATCAAGAAGGCAAAAAGAAAGTCCATTGTACGTGCTGGAACAAAATAACTAGATGTAAAAGCAAGGGTGATCTTAGGGTGATCCCTGTTACAGTGATGAATAAGGCATTATTAGCTAAGTGGTGGTAAAGGTTTGCAAGGGAGAAAGGTGCCTTGTGGAGGAAAGTAGTATATCTTAAATACAATTATAATGTAGGGGCCTAGTTACTTAGTGAAGTTTAGAATAAGATTGGATCAGGCATTTGATTGGACATATTAAAGATTGGATTTGAACAGGGAATATTCAAAGAAATTCTCTTAAAACATTTCAAAATAAGGGTGGGGAATGGTAATCATATTCAGTTCTGGAAAGAGGCATGGCTTGGAGAAAAGTCCTTGAAAGATGCTTTCCCTAGACTATTTAATTTGGCAAAGTAGAAATCTGTATGCATTGCAGATATGAAGGATGATATGGGTTTATGGTACTTTACACAGAATAAATTTATTTGCGTGGGAAGAAGAGGACCTATGCAAGTTCAAAAAATATGATTGAGCCTTACACCCTTGACTGCTGAAGGTTGGGTTCAATAATATCAAAGTTGGAGAAGGATGGTATTTTCACAATTAAATATTTTTGCATGCAAGCAAGGAGCTTGAGCAGATAAGATGTTCTGGTACTCTCAAAGGTTTAGCAAGTGAAATCCCCTTTAAAACTATTTCATATTGTTGGATTGCATTTTAAGAGAGGATTAAGTCAAAGGTAATGCTTGCCAATAGAAATTGCCTTCCCCAAGGTAGTACTATCTTGTGTACCATGTGCTAGAATGGTGATGAAGATACTAATCACTTGCTTCTTACTTGTAAGTTTGCTTGGAAAATTTGGATGCATACCATAATGGATTGAAAAACTTGAAGATTGTTAGAGAAGCCTTACAAAGAATTTATTGAATCAACTTCATCTCGAAGAGATTAAAGGTGTTCTACTTGTCCAAATTTATTTAAAGAATGAGTTTTGAAGACTTGATATCTTGAAGGACTTATTGGATAAATTGAAGAAACTATTAACGATTTTGAAACCAATTGTTTAAGTCATAATGAAGGTTAAAGAAGCAGGGCATGTGTTGACACCCTTTAAAGGAACTAAACCCTTCTAGACTTCTAACCTTGAAGAAGAGTATTGAAGCAGCAAGTCACCCTTATACGAGAGTCGACACATGTGGTTCCAGAGAAGTCGGGTAAGAGAACTGAAATAACAAGTGTTAACACCCAGTTTCAGAGGTGCTAACACCTGTGGTTCCAGAGAAGTCGGGTAAGAGCATTGAAACAGCAAGCGTCGACACCCAATATGAGAGTCAACGCATGAACGGCAAGGAGAAGAGAACTGAAGCAGCAAGTGTCGACACCTAATATAAGAGTCGACGCCTGAAAGAAATTTGGGCAGTAACAGTAATTTTTTTGAACGTTCTGCAGAGCTCAATTCGAATTGAATGCACTTCATCCACTCTCTAACGACTAGATATGATACAAGACCATATTTACAAGGTCTATAAAGCATTTATATAAGAATATACAAGATCATAAAGGCCATACATCATATTTAAAGAGATATTCTACACTTCACTGATATATTCTTCTCATTCCTTTGTTGTGAGGTTATTGATTGAGCTGCAACTTGCACATTTACTCTTTGTGAGAGTACTCATTGTATTAAACTCCTTTATTATTGGGTTGGGTTGTAACCTACAAGTTTGAGTACTCTTGGGCAAAAACACTTGTAAATTTGAGTAAATCTTGGATAAAATCACTTAGGGTTTGAGAGTTTAGTGTAAACTCTTGTAAAAAGTGAGCTGGCACTTAGAGAAACAGCAAACTGTGTAAAGTGGACTTTTACATAGTGGAGGATCCCCTTGAAGAAATTAAGGAAGAGGACGTAAGCAAAGAAACACTAAATCTCTGTAAAATCTCTATGTCTTCCTTACTCTGTTTTATTTTCTGCACTATATTATCGTGCTTGTTGTATTACATTGACTGGCTTGCATTCATATCCTACCTTGATTTACCATTCCATTCATTCTTATATTTTACATATTGGTTTTATTGCCTTAATTTTTGAAAAACCCAATTCATCCCCCCCCCCCCTCGCTCGGGTTATTATTTCGGGCCATCATTAACAATGTTGATCTCAAATGGATGGATGTAGTAGAGAATGCAAATATTCAGGCAGTACTATGGTTGAAAGTAGGTAGCCAAGTCTTTTTTTCATAGTAAATGATGTTATATACTCTCTAAAAGGGGTGAGAAGGATCACAGGGTAATCTAGGTGGCTATTGTATCTAGGAGGCATAGGATGTGTCTTTCTTGGCATTTTGAAGCTATAATGTAGAGGGAGTGTGTATTCTCTTGTTGATTGTACTACTGGTATCTCACCAGCATTGTCTCTTATGATGTGTTGATCTTGGCGTGGTTTTTGCAGCAAGGTCTTGTTATCGCTTGAGGCTTAAATCTATCCTTTGATGTAACTCTGTTTTTATTTAATAAAAATTCTTCTTTTACTATTTAAAAAAAAAAAGCCTTTTTTAGAAGTTTTCCACATAAAATATAAGGTTTTTAGATGAAATCATGATTTTCAAAATACCTTTCAAAGCTTCATGCATAAAATGGCATTTCCAAAACTTCCAAAACCACTAGGTCCAAAACTCTAGTTCATAATCACCTTCCAAAACCACTAGGTTTTGTTAGTTAACCCTAGGTCAATTCAATCCTAAGTTAACTTAACTCTAGTTAGTTAACCTAGGTCAAGCCTTGCCTAAGTGTTCTAATTCCAAATCCTGTTCAAACCATTATTCAATTTCGAATCATCTTTCAAACCTTGTTTCTAAAATATCCCACTTTTTATATTTTTTTCAAAAAATCAAATGGTTATAAAGTGTTTTTCAAATGCTTTTATAAACCTCTCAAATGTTTTCAAAGGGTGTCTTGGACTTTTCTTATCAAAAATAGCTAGACACCTAGCATTTTAAAAAAAAAAATTACTTTCCAAAATGTTCCAAAAACTCAAACCCTAAGGTAATCCTAACCCTCTCATGGTTAGGGTTTTTAAGGAAAAGTGATACATTAAATGAAACCTTCAACCTTCAAGGTTCATATTAAGGTTTTATACATTAAATGTTTTCAAAAAATCTTTTTCAAAAATGATTTTTAAGAATCACATTCTTAAGGTAACCTTAGTCTTCCATGGTTGAGGTTACTTAAGAAAAGTGAAATATCAAACTAGAGTTCCATTACCCTAAAAGTTTTCAAAATCCTAAAGGAAGTTTCTAGCCCTTTTCTAAAAATACTTTTGAAAATCATAACCTTAATAGCTAATCTCTTAAAGCTGATGAAATATTCAACATACATTTTATGAAGATTTTTAAAAACTTTTCAAAGACAAAATCACGAGAGCTTTTACCCTTCTTCAAATCCAAATTCTATTTCCAAAATTTTCAAATCAAAATTTCAAAACTTTCTTAAGTTGATTTCAAAACTCTCTTAAATTGGTTTTTAGAAACATTCCAAAAAAAACTCTCAAGTTCTATTTAAAAAATACTCCAAAACTTTCTCAAATCCAATTCCAATTCAAAACTCTTTTAAGTTCAAGTCTCAAAAACCTTACAAGACTCGTTTGAGTCCATTTCAAACCATGCTTTTGCATGAATTACGACTGACCTGATTCTCACCTAATGAGATATGTAGGCAACTTAGAGAAACCTAGGTGCAGTCACCATGTCCTTCAAATTGACACTTTTTAAAAATATTTCAATCATACTATGAGACTCAAGCGGCTACACGTAGGTGGGGACGAGTTCCTAGCAAGCTACAGTAGTGGCAGGCTGGCTCCAAGATTATGTGTTGCTATCTCACATCACTTGGAAAAGGAGAGAAAAAGTGATATATATGTAGCCACTTGTATCTCCTTGGTATAACACATTTTAAAGCCGTGCAAGTCAAGGTCCAAAGCGGACAATATTGTACCATGTAGATCTTGGGTCGTGACAGAATGGTACTAGAGTCAATCCCAGTCAAAAATGTGTGGATAGAGCCCAAACACTTGCCAAATCTTTCAAACTCGTAGTTTTGCACGAACTACGTAGACAACCTTCATAGGTGCGATCATAAACCCTTATTTCAAAGTTAAATGTCCTTTTTCAAAATATTCCTTCTTTCAAAAAGAAGTTTCAAACATTCTCAACTCTTTCAAAAGTCTTTCATAGATCATGCATCATACATTCCAAAAGTGGTGACCAAACCACATTTCCAAAACTTCAAAGTGGATATCAAATGGATATTGAGTAACCGGTGATTTAGTAAGTAAATTAAAGGTGAATAGACATGTAGTTAGTGAAAGGGTGGAGTAAGATAATGATCTTAGGATATCTTCCAGACACGTAACCAACCCTCGGACCATAAATTTCTGTTTCAAAGGCCAATTCAGAGTCACATTTTCAAAAGTGCTTTAAAAAGTTTTACAATGGTTGCTTAAAACCTTGAAATTCTAAAACCTTTCTTATAAGGCACTTCCAAAAGATTTTCAAAAAACTTAAGTTTAGTCTCCACATTGCACTTAGTTTTAGGTGACCTAGCACATCTTTAATTATGTTAGGTGACAACTTCAAATTTTGTCAAAAAGCCTTTATTCAAAATCAATTTTAAAATTAAATTCCAGTCGCACTTGTCTTTTTAGGAGGATGAGTTCTAACATAGAGAGTATCAGATTTTTCTTGAGCCGAGAGGGCTTGAAGCGAAAGCCAAGGGATAGATAAGATCTTTAGTTTGAGTTGTAAACTTCTCGATTGAACGCTTGATGAACTTGGGTGATTGGATCAATTGGATCTAAGACTATTCTCTTTACGTTTAAACTTAGTTTCAATTGTTTTGAAATAGTTTAACAAACTAAATCTCTTTATCAAACACATTTTCGATTTTACTTTCATTAAGATGCATTTTGTTGTTTGTAAATTTATTCTAGGAAGCCTAGTGTTCTATTAGTGCTATAGTTTATATTTAGCTTGATCCTTGTAGAATTCGACTCCAACTTATTAGATTTAAACTACTTCACCCACCATTTGCTTGAGGTAATACATTTCATATCTTTGGAGCGATCACCGGACAGTAGCGAATTTTGTGTAATTTATTTTATAGTAATTATTTTTATTGTATTTTGATTATAAATTTTTATTAGAATTTGTGTTGGACAGATACTAAATACTTTTATATCTCTTAAGTATATTTAAATATATATTTAAATTGGATAATATGTTTAACCTACAAATCACAGGCTTAATCAAAACCCAAAAAATATGAATAAATATTTTAGAGAGACTTTAATATCAGCTTGATTACATCCCAAAAAATAGTGAGAAACTATAAAATATCATCAATTATATGTATAAAACAGATACTGAGGTCTCAAAATCATTTCAATTCCATAAAATAAAATAAAAAAAAAATCATTTCAATTGATATGTTAAAGATATGATCGATTTTTTATTCAATGGACATAATGAAAGGCCACTCGAATAGACATATTGACCCTTTTGAAAGTGAATGGATGCAAATCTTGAATAGATGGCCTGAATCAACACATTGAAGCAAATTCCTCAGAAAGTGAATGAATATAACTCTTTATCTACAAAAAATGGTTCATTTGAAAGGGAATGAACATGAATTTATATAAACTTACCTATACAAAAAATATTTAAATAATAAACCTATTTCAAAGATTTTCTAGAAATACAAGTGGCATCTCAAGGGAGGATCAAGATATGATTAATGGCACTTCAAAAGAGCATCAGGAGGAGGTCAATGGAAGTTAATTCAAAGGCACTTGGCATTGTAGAAGTATGATGTGGTTTCTCACAATGTGATAAGTAGTTTGAAATTCCGTATTACTTGAATTTTAACCTAAGTCTTTACCTATGTGATGAATGTATGCAATGCAGAGCGATAAAGTAAAAGACACAGGAATTTATCATGGAAACCCAAACCGGAAAAAAACCACGTCCAGCAAGTCAAGTACTAAATTGAACAGTTTACACACACACAACTTACAGCCCTAGTAATTGAACTTTGCAATTATTGTTCAAATTCGCACGAACCTCGACTTGAGACTGTGTGCTCGACTCCTCGAGTTTCTACTCCTGTGCTTCAACTTTAAGATTGAATCCCTTCAATGTTCTTCATCTTTAGAATCTTCTAAAGACCGTCTCCTAGTCATTCTTCAAGTTGCAAAATCAACTACTCATTCTTGTGATCTCAAAACCTTAACTTTTCACCCTTTTCGCTCTCTTGATCAATTCTAAATATCAGGCCTAAGAGAAAATATCAAAAGTCTTACCCTAAGTCTCTCTCTTGCTGCTCTCATATGCTTCCCAAAATCATCAGGAAAATAGTCTGGAACTATCTCTTGATTGGTCGAAAAAAACTGGCTAAAGAGTCCTCAAAAATTAACATACTTTGATGAGAGAGTATTTTAATTCGAACAAAATTTTGCCGTACTACTCAAGCGGATATCTAATAGTCTTTGAGCGGTGCTCTTTAGATTTTTGCATCTGCAAAATTTTCACATACCGCTCGAGTGGACTTCGCTTGAGCCAAGGTCTTTGTATATTCAAATTGCTCTTGAAAAGTTATATGGAATCCATATATCATGGACCATGAATGGACACCTGAGCAAAGAGATATGACGTTCCAAAGTTTCAGCTCTGCGTGCTTTAAATGCTTGTACTGCAACTTGGACAACTTATACTCTGACAGCTTGAACTTGAATCTTAGACTTTTTGACCCAAATACAACTTGAACCAAGGTAACAAGCAAAGTGTCTTTGTCAACGGAATTAGCCAATACTAAAAATACTAACAATCTCCCTCTTTGGCAATTCCGTAACAAAACTTAAACACCAAAACAACCTCATTACAACTCCCATTCCAAGAACTTAAATTAACGAAAAATAACGGGAAGAATGCAAAATTGTTGAAGCTGTAGCTGCACATCCATAAACAATCAAACCATGTGAAAAGCAAGTGGTGAAAATATATATATAGACATTCATAAACTATCAAACCATGTGATGAAAAATATATAAATAACATAGTAATTATATCCACAAGCAATATCACTTTCTGCCCCTCAAATCAACCCCTTAAGTTAACACAAGTAACATAAGTCAACATATCTAATCTCATCTCCCCTTTTTTGTCACGAATTGACAAACTAATAATAAACACAAAATAACCAAGTATGAAATCAACACTTGTCCGATATCAAGAGATGGTTATGTGTGACATAGACCTAGCTCATCTTGATCATAGACGCAATATACACACAGGTAATATGAACCATAGTAGTTGGTCAAAAGATGACAAATTTCCTGAATGTGTAGTGGTGTTGTTATGAATATCAAACCTTAATCAACCTATCATTCAAATCCAATTAGTGATCTATATAGCTGCACCACGTTTGTAAGATAAAGTAATGCATAATATAGAGAGCACATATGTTGCAACCTCTAATTAGGTTGACTTTGAGCTATGCTCCCCCTCAGTATATGACTACTTTTGAAGCTTACTACTTTTCTAGCAATTACGTGGCAGTTTTCACGCTATTTGAACATAGTAGTCCTTTCTATCAACTTGACACAACTTGCACCATTAAAACCTGTCAGATCGCGACTTTCACACATATTCATAGGCAGCCCTTTCCATCATGCACAAGCTTCTCATAATTTTTTTATTTTTTCCTTTAATAGAGGGGACCAACACATATTTAGTCATACTGCATATGTTCAAATTAGAAAATGATTTACATTAACCATAAGAAAGGCACATAGAATTATTTGATCACTCATGCGGACAAACAACCAGTTAAATTCGGCTGATATGTGCAAAAATTTGTACTCAAACATATCAAAAGTATCACTTAAACTGGTATACACAAGAATCATATATGACCCAGTGTACAATTTTCTTGTGTAATCAATATAAGTCATGTTTAACCACATAACACCTACTCAAGTGTATCATCAAAGCAAAATAATTTTATCTTTTAAACCAAACCGAAAATCTTTTTGGAGTTTTGTATATAAAAGAAGATTCATAACAAAAAAAAAAAACACACTACAAAAAAAAACTCTAGGAAGCATAGAATCACATGTTTAGCTATTGGGCTTTGAGTTCCGTGTGAATACTTTGACACTTATAGTTAGACCTTCTTCTCCATATTTTCTTTATTTGTGGTTTGGTCTGATTTGGTGCTCTCCTAGGTAGTACCGTAGCGTTTTGGTTCAACACCAATCTCTGTTTGAATTGCCTTGGTAGTTGAACCCACATGGGCTGGGAGAGTACATTAAAACTATTACTTGAGAAATTATACTCATACCTAGGTTGGTGAAACCCATTAACTCTAGTCCTTACGTAGTCAATTGGTAGACCATAGAGCTTATGGCATTGAGGCCGAATATGACCTCGAATCCCACAATGGTGATAAATCGGTACGAACTCTTGTATACCTAATAGCCAATTTTGTCTCAGTTTAACATGTACAAGATTACAATTCTGGTGAGTAGCATACCTATTTCGTGCTTGACCTTCAGGTTGTAAGTTACCTTGTGGCTTGAGTGCGGAAGCCTTAGCTTGAACCGTCTAAACCGGTTTGACTACATTGCTTTTTACCCTTCTCATAGCCAATTCCCATTCGGTTATCACATATCTTTTGAGCATCTGCAATTCAAAGTGAGCAGATTTTAGACTTTTTCTTTTCTACTGAACTCACTCAATGAGTCATCATGAGAGTTATTCGATTTCTCACTTTTATAGTCACCATTAGAATTCAGGGTTTCTACACGATTAGTCAGAGATACAGTAAATGCAATGTAGTTACCTTCTTTTTCTTCATCTTCAGACTCGTCAGAGTCTGAAGATTCACTCACCTCTTCTCTTGCAGCAAGAACAACATTTCTTTTCTTTTTATTTTTATTAGGACATTCATGTGCTATGTGAACAAACCCATAACACTCATAACATTGGATGCCTTGGGTTGATGGCATTTTGCCAAACTTTTTATCACTTTTTTGTCCTAATCTAAGTTTGTCCCCATCATTATTCTTCTTATTAAACTTGGGAAATTTTTTAAATTTCTTGACCATTGAGGCCATCTCCTCAAGGTCAAATTCAAGCTCATTATCATCTTGTTCTCCTTTTATATCTTGAGCCAGCTTGAGTGCAATACCTTTGTTTCTCTTAGGTGGACAAGTATTCAATTCAAAGGTCTGCAGAGAGCCAACAAGTTCTTCTACTTGTATTAAGTCGACTTCCTTGCTCTCTTCAATGGCTGTCACTTTAGCCTGAAATCTCTCAGGCAGTGACCTCAACATCTTCCTGACTATTTTACTTTCCGGGATTCTCTCTCCCAGATTAAAGCTAGCGTTAACCACATCACTTAGTTTGGCATAGAATTCATCAAAAGTTTCAGACTCTTCCATTCTAAGTGTTTCAAAAGTCGTGGTCAGTCTTTGGAGTTTAAAGAGCTTCACTCCAGGGGTACCTTTATAAGTAATTTTCAAAGTGTCCCAAGCAGTCTTTGCAGTCTCACAATTAGAGACTCTCCTAAATTCCTCAAGTGTGAGGGCACTATAGATAGCATTTAGGGCCTTACTATTCCAATTTGAATTAGCATAATCAATAGCATCCCATTATTCATATGTCTTAGGTGCAGTCACATTTGCAACCGTTGTAGTGGGTGCTCTATAACTGTGTAACACAGCCAACCAAGCTCTTTCATCAATAGATTTGATGAATGCCCTCATGCGAGCCTTTCAATATGGATAATTTGAACCATCTAACAGAGGTGGTCTAACTATGGACAATCCTTACTTAGGCAAACCCATGTAAACGGAAGTCAGGATCACTCAAAGAAATTTAGAGTAACCTGCTTGGATACCAATTGAAATTCTGTATTACTTGAATTTTAACCTAAGTCTTTACCTATGTGATGAATGTATGTAATGTAGAGCAATAAAGTAAAAGACACAGGAATTTAGAGTGGAAACCCAAACTGGGAAAAACCTACGTCCAGCAAACCAAGCACTAAATTGAACAGTTTACACACACACAACTTACAGCCCTAGTAATTGAACTCCACAATTACTGTTCGAATCCGCACGAACCTCGGCTTAAGACTGCGTGCTCGACTCCTCGAGTTTTTGCTCCCGTGCTTCAGCTTTAACACCGAATCCCCTCGATGTTCTTCACCTTTAAAATCCTCTAAAGACCGTCTCCTAGTTGATCTTCAAGTTGCAAAATCAACTAGTGAAAATACTCATTCTTGTGATCTCAAAATCTCAACTTTTCACCCTTTTTGCTCTCTTGATCAATTCTGAATATCAGGCCTGAGAGAAAATATCAAGAGTCTCACCCTAAGTTTCTCTCTTGCTGCTCTTATATGCTTCCCAAAATCATCAGGAAAATAGGCTAGAACTATCTCCTGATTGGTCGAAAAGATCTGGCTAAAGAGTCCTCAAAAATTAACTTACTTTGATAAGAGAGTATTTTAATTCAAACAAAATTTCGCCGTACCACTCGAGCAGATATCTAGCAGTCTTCAAGCGGTGCTCTTTGGATTTTTGCATCTGCAGAATTTTCACGTACCGCTCGAGTGGACTTATTACCGCTCGAATGGACTTCGCTTGAGTCGATATCTTTGCTTATTTAGATTGCTATCGAAAAGTTACATAGAATCCATATTATGAAGCTTGAACGGACACCTGAGTAAAAAGATATGACCTTTCAAAGTTTCAGCTCTGCGTGCCTTAAATGCTTGTACTGTAGCTTGGACAGCTTGTACTCTGACAGCTTGAACTTAAATCTTAAACTTTTTGACCCAAATACAACTTGAACTAATGTTATAAGTAAAATATCTTTGTCAACGGAATTAGCCAATACTAAAAATCCTAACATAGTTAGTATGGTAACTTTTTTACAAATAGAGTAGTTATTAATAGTTAGAGGTAATTATTGATTTTGTATCATATATATATATATATATATATCTTTTGTACAACCTCGAAATAGGACCTTCGGCACATAACAAAAAGCCCATAAGAGCAGGGAGAAAATATTAGTTATAATGGTAATATCACATCATCATGCTGATGTGGTATAACGGACCAATAATATATAGTTATACGAGTGTTTTAAATTCTAATCATAAGATATCATCTTGTTTTTTTGTAAAAAAATTTAAATTTTAAACTCAACACTTTTGATTATTAGAATTTACATAATTATGTGGCTCTAATTTATTGATCCATTGTACCACATCAGCAATATAGCGTAGTACTACCGTTGTATCTAATATTACTCGTTGGGAGGGGCGGAACTACTCTACATGTGATGCACCATGGCTTACTAGCACGCCCCCTCCTTGAACTCACAACCGAATCAAATATCAAAATTTTTGTATAATGCAGTTCCAGTCCTACTTATTTTTTGTCTAAAAAATAATTATCTTGTCTTTTTTCTTTTTTCTTTTTTTTTTTTCTATTTTGTTGATATTGAATACAAGTTGAATGAGTTTTTCTTATAAAACTTTAGCCTTGCCCCTTAATATATTTTTCATGCTTCAACTTCCAAATATTTATAAAGAGAATTTAAAATAAAATAATTAGATCATAAGTAAAAATTTATATTTTAAGTTTTGGTACCCAAAACAAAATTATGGTTTCACCCACTTCCTAAGAGTAGAACTAGACATATTAGTAGATCCCAGAAAAAATCTAAAACAAAAGCAACCGATGTGTGCACACAACCGCCCGGTTGGTCCATTATCTTTTCGGAAGTTTGCTATCGAGAATATTTTTGGGTGGTAAGAAACAGACTTGTGTATTGACATCGAGAATTACTGTATTTTTGCAAATTCTTTAAAGAAAGATATGATGGGACCAAAGCATAAAGAAACACGGAGATGATGTAAAGCTCATGCTTCCTGATCAGCTGAAGGAAACAATCATGGTTCTTGTCCACACGTGACTGCACCCCAAGATTGAAGAGGACTTTCAAAATCCAGGGTGGTTTACTTATCCAAGACTAAGATCCAAAATCTAAATCATGGCAAAGGGGTAGCTACCTCGAGGACACTTACCACTTAATCTATGAGTTACACTGTAGAGAGAGAGAGAGAGAGAGAGAGATAACCCAAGTTCAAAGGGTGAGAAGTAATTTAACCGTTAACGGTGTTAATTTAAGTGAGATTTCTAATACATGCCGGGCGTAATCGTAGTATTTTTTAGATAAGGGATCAAGTGAAAAACGACAATAATTGCGGAAATTTTTTGTAATTAATCTTTATAATTATTGCTCAATGTAATAACAATTATCACAATGTAATCATATTGTAGTTATTACTGAGGCTCACATGTATGACAATTACAATTACATTTGTAGTAACTGTTTTTCACTGATTTTTTAAAAAATTCTCATCCAATGGTTGGATTTCTACTTTTCGATTCAAGGATTGAAATTGTACAAGTACAAGTACCAGTACCGTGAAAACTCTCAGGGTAATATTATACATCCAGAAAATTTATACAAAATTTATATACAGAATTATGTGGCTGAGTTGTTGGCCTATCACTTTAAAACAAAGAACCCACCAAGATGCATTTTAATTACAAAATTGCCACTACCACATCATTCTGATTTAAAATTTTGTACAAAAATTTTAAAAGAATAGCATTTTTCAAACTCTCATGGTATCGAAAAACTTTCTTACTCACCTTCGCTTTCCAGGGCATGATGTCTAAGATGATTCAATTGGCCAATCGTCTTGTTATTCTCAATCAATTCTTCCAGGCCTCGTGGCAAATCCTATTACACCCAAAAAGAAATAAAAGAAAAGATTCCCTTAAATCAATTTCCTCTGTCCAAGGAACTTTATATAGTACATAAAACCGTCTTTTGCGGGAGGACAAAGTAGTTTTTAAGCAAAGTAGGGGGAGGGGCCATGGCCACAAGTCTATCTCATTATCTTCTCCTCATGTAAGAGAGAGAGAGAGAGAGAGAGAGAGAGAGAGGCATGTAATATATGTTGGAGCTAAAGAGCTCCTTTCGGTCCAATAACGAGGGCCGAGGAACGGTTTGAGTTGCCATCTCATGCATTTGGTTGTGCGTAGTATGTTCCGAAAGGTATGGAGATAAAGAGTCACTACATTCACTTAGAAGACAAGTTAGACACTAAGGCCGAGGAACGGTTTGAGCTGCCATCTCATGCATTTGGTTGTGCGTAGTATGTTCCGAAAGGTATGGAGATAAAGAGTCACTACATTCACTGAGAAGACAAGTTAGACACTGAGTTTATAGCCAGGTGCATGATGTGGGAGCGATTCCTTCTGTCTACTTCGCCCACCTATTGGACTGAAGGGAGCCCGCGGCAAAGTACATAATAACCCCCTTGAAACCATAAACAGGCAAAAGTTTTGGACTAAGATCCTAGTTTAAAGATTTATTGTATTTTCACTAGCATCATCTGTAAAACCCATCTGCTATTTTTCTTATAAGTTTAACCTTTTTCCAAGTTTTGTTTGCTTGACAGGAAGATTTAGAGGAGAGTAATCAGCACATGCTATTTTTCTTCTAACTTTTAACGTTTTTCCAAGTTTTGATTGCTTGACAGGAAGATTTAGGGAAGAGAGTAATCAGCATATCACCACTTCGCGTTTGCTTCAGATAGCCCGACTCTTTTTCAACTCCCTTACCATCTCATATTGAATGTGTTATGAAGATGCAAATATTCAAACGAACTGCCTCTCATAACATGGAAGTGAGATTTATTCGCTTATATCCTCTCGCACATCCATATAGCTCTGTAGATGCAGAGTATGTTAAGCATTCTGCAGAAACAACATCTATATATATATATATATATATATATATGTATGTATGTATATAGACACATACTTGAGGATAACTAGTTTGCTCAGCTTTTTAAATGAACCTCTAGTTTTGCAAGCACTCAGAATTAAGGACACCACACGTTATTAGATGCTAAAAGGCAGACGATGCCCGTTCCAAGGCACCCAGTAGAGTGCCAAGATGTAGATTCCAAAGCATCCTTTGTTACATAATTCAACAAACATATCTAACTGCAACCCTAAAATACAAGAGATCATCCCATGATGACCAATGTTAGAATAAACTAAGCCTCTATTTGATGGAGGAGAAAGAAGACAATAACATTCAATATATTGCAACATAGATCGTTCATCTCCACCTAGTGGTAAGATCCAGATCTCCTCATTCCACAGCAACCAGAGATAAATAAAATTGCCAGTATCCAGCATAAATAAAGACACACACAACCATCTATACAGGAAACTTATTTCATCTTCTAATGTCCTTTGGATTCATTGCTTTGATAAATAAATAAATAAAATAAAACCTTATCAGTTCTCAATGCCAAAAGCAAAAGAACTAAACATGATGGCCAAAGCCTGCATCATTTGACTCTAATATAACCAAAAAAAGAAGCAAAGAGAGTAGAAGAATTCAACCACACTGATTGATGGGCGCTCCCAACATCTTCATCTCCACTAGCTGCACCAATTCCAGTCACCTGCAAGGAGGGACAAAGCAAAAATTAATTTTATCATTCTGTTCATCCTTCAAGTTCTTTGATTTCACATTCATAGCTTTGTCACACAATTTACTCAACTTTATAATATGTTATGACAATGATAAGAACAAGAAAGCGACTACTACTTTAGCTAGTATAAAATATTAGAGCCATGAAAACTTAAACCTTTGTTTTTTGTTTTCCTACGTCTAACTTTCAACCCATCAGCTTCTCCAACTTTTAGCATTTGGAAATTATGCTCTGTGACTGCCACCATGCGTGGATCCTTCACATCAGAAATCCTATGCTTAGAAAAAATTGAATTCACTTTTCAGTTAGGATCTAAATGAGCAGAGTTGGTGCCTTGAGGTTTATTTTGAACGTAATGGTTAACCTTGACTAGACCTCAGCTCTGTAGATTAAACTGGTTTGAGATTTGTGCAATACGGATAGCACCAAAATGCAGATGAGTGAATCCTTGCATCAACCATTGTCGAGAAAAATCGTCAGGAAGAGTAAGTGTGACCACTTATTTTTGCTTCAGAGGCTGGAATTAAATACTGATCTAAACAAGAGGCTTGGATATATTCTTTGACACTGGTGGGTTTTGGAGTAGAGAAAACCTAACGGATGACTTTAGGGATAGGGAATGAAGAAGGTTTGGTAAAAGCCTTATACGGGTTAAGAAAAGGTAGGCTGGTAACAGATATTTCACAAGACTCACCATAATATTCTACTTTATACAAATAGTAGCTCATGTTCTTCCAGTAAATATGACAAACCCATTCCAGAATTGCCTTTTTTATACTAGAGCTGCTTCATCCATCACAAATCCAGCCATCCTTCCATCTTCTCATTGGGAAAATTGTTATAAACCATTTCGAGTTGCCAATGGAGAAAATTTTTCCATTACTCTGATCAGTAAGCCAATCTTCATTCAGTTGTTTACTGGTTACACCAATCAAAAAGTCTATGGTTATCTAAGCAATGGCATTGGAGACCTGGCGGCCAGTCCCACATCCATCCAGGTTTCTCTCAAGGGGCATGGACAAGTTACAGGCCAACCCCCAGTGTATAGCTCGTCACCATTGGACAAACCAGGCCTCGGGTTAGCTCACTCAAATTTGCAGCCCTAGTAAGCACTTTCCATAGACAGTGTCATCCCCTCTAACCTTTGTAATCTCTAAGCACTTACCCTCAAACACGAGCACAAACAAGTGTCAAATGCTGAATTCTCGGACATTCCCCAACTTGACCTATACCACAAATATCCTATTGAAAAAATGTCCACATTCTTGGAATGCAACTTACACCCCAAATGTGTCTTAAATTCCACAAAAACAAAAGTACACAATATAATAAGCAATCATCTTATGCTATACCAATCTGTCACGTGTTAGCTAAATTGCCAAAATTGTGGTGACTGTGATCCCAAATCCATCTCTGTATGTAACCAAACTGGCAGTCCCATTGCGTCACACCAGCATGGGAGAATTTGAGTCTTGCAAAGGATTTCCCTTTAATACAACGTTTTAGCAGCCTATGCTGCCTAGCCAGTTGGCTTGTATTGATCCAGTTTTGTTGGACTGGCTGTGTAGTCATTTATTTTAAGGTTGATCATGCATGCCTTCAAATGCATGTCCTAATCCATTGGAAAAATAAAACCTATTGGAGCATCGCATGCCCGAAATTTCATATTAGAATCCAACGATATCTCTAACATGCAAGGTCTAACATGCATCTTCTCTGTCCTCTCTTTGATTGGATTGCCCAGTAAACCTAAAATGAAGGTGTTTGGCAAATGCAACCTTCTTGGAAAATGCCACTTACATTATATATATATTCATATGAGCAACACAATGGACACTTAATATAAGAGAAGACGGAATAATAAAGATTAGAAAAAAGTTGTACTACGAAAGCTAGTGTGCATTATGTCTGGAGCTCCATCCTCCATGTTTTGCAATTGCAAATATAAATAGTTAGATAACTAATTTAGGTATAGAGTTTCTTAAAACATCCACGCCCTTGCAGTGTCCATGTGCCCTAAATTTCTAGATTCATTGTGTCAGCATGTATATGTCATGTCACATATATGTCCAGTGTTGGTGTCTATGCTACAGGAAATAGTTCAGTAATCAAGTAGTACTGAGTACTCAGTGATAATCCCTATCAAATAGTGACACGTTGTGTGCGTATACATCAACAACCTAAGTTTGTGAAGTAATGGAGAGATTTTTAAAATAACATTCTATTAAATTTTGCCGAGTAATATTTTTCCTTAAAAATCTCTCCACTACTCCACAAACTCAGGTTGCTGGTGTATTCACACACCACATGTCACCATTTAATACGGATTACCACCGAATATTCAGTACTACCTGACCACTAGATTTTTTTCCCTATCCTACAGACAGCACAAACATATCTCATGTCCAGTTTTTTCATACCATGAAAGATTGCCCTTTTCTAAAACCTTGGCAAATACATCACTAATCATCTCTCTAACAAAATATCAATAGGTAAATTATATTTATCACTCTCCAAGCTATACCAAAATTTAATTGTGGTCCCTCATCTTAAATTGTAATAATGTAAACTTTAAGTCACACCATAATTTCAATGCTGCCACTTTGTCAATAATTATTCTTAAATAAAACAAAATTTAGGCACATGATTGTGACCTAAGTCACCAATTCATGCTGCGGGAGCGCAAACGAGTCCTTCATCAAAAGAATTGAGAATGAGAGCGCCTCCAGAGCGTCTATAGATAGATATGTACTTATAAATATTTTGAAGTAAATTTATAAATATGTAACATTTTTATATATGTATTTAGGGAGTTTCAATCTTATGCTTCAGTTCTATGTATGACTAATTGCATCCAAAAAACACAGAAAAACTGAATAAAATAAAACAAAAGAGAGAGACATTCCACATATACACCTATAGTTCAGTGGTTTAATTGACCCTCTTGCCACTTGCCCTGCCCAGGTTCAAACCTCTATCCGTGATGCTGAATCATCTTGCAAGATCATAAGTGGCTTAAAGTATAATTCCTATGCAATTCGCAAACTGAACAAAAATAGTTCCCGAATTTGGCCCGAATTCACCATGAATTCATAAATCCGCACTCCAACGCGCGATTCACCAGGGGAGTTACCAGAATTTCAGTTTGGTCCTTGAAATTTCAATTGTGCCAATCGTAGCCCAAAACTTTCGGTGAAACTTTAATATCAACCTCCATCAATAATTGTGACAACCCAAATCCCGACAAGTCGAATCCCATCATGTGGGCAAACCTCAAGCACAACTACGCACCTGCTCACAGAATCATCGTACAAAATCCATGTATGCACACAACCTAATTCCATATGATGAAATCCCTCCATTCATCAATCACCAAATCGATCAAGTCAGACCATGTTCTAGGAAATCCACTGTAATCAAGGTTGTTACCAACTCCTAAAAATTTGAAATACATCACAGGAGACTCAACCTTAACCCACAAATAACTATAACGCAATCATACTTACCAAAATTATCTCATTGCACACATCAAAACATAACAAGGTTCTTATGAAAATTTTCCTAACCATATCCACAGGGTATGGTTATAACCAAATTACCAAGGATGAAATACTATGGAGATCTTCCACCTCTAGACTACAATCTCCATCTTCTATGTCAAGGGAAACCACGTTACAAAACCTGGAAGTATAAAAAGATAATAAAAGAGGAATGAGCTCGAGCCCAATGAGTGTATATACATACCTGGACAATAAAACTTGAGACTTTATTTGGGGTCATTACTAAGATCCATAAACAAGTTTGAAAACGTAAAGGAACATTTGTCTTATTGTTTATTTTTCAGAATGATCAGTTTCAAGACTTTTCACAGTGTATCAGCTACAATGGGTTTAATCATGTCCAAACATATGCCATGTCTCAAATATTCATCACAAATCAAGTATCCATTTCAATAAAATGTATCACATCTCAATCATTTCTTATATTTGTCAATCACATAGTTGCATCCCACTCAATACCAACACAGCCACGGAGTCGTGCCAAACTCACGAGCTAGATGCTCACGGCACTGTGACCTACGAACATATCTAGCCAAATCAGGCTCATAACATCGTGGCATATTGGCCATTAGTGGCCCATTAACCTATGGACTCCCAAAGCCCTTTTTACATATCGGCTCCCATAGCCCTAAACATGTAGACCCTCGTGGCCCCAAGACTATCATCAGGTGTAAGCTTTATATAAACATTGATAATTAAAACTCTTGAATCATAATGACACAAAGTCATTTCAAAACATCATTATCTGTGCATTCATTTACATGTAAATTGTTTATGACCCCAGCAAGTTTAAAAGCAACTTCTATAATGAACAAGAAACCTTCTCACAAACTGGTAAAAAATTCAACCATTTGTATAAACCAAAATCACAAATCCAGAAACCAAATTCCAAAATTTTATTGAAGGGTTTTAGTCATCATGGCATAGTGTACTCACCTCCAAAGATTGATACAAAATGAGCAAGTTGCGACTAATACGAATTAACTTTCAAGTGGGGCCAGATACGCCTCCTCCGAACTTCACCCAGTATGAAATGCAAGGGAAAAAGGGTCGAAACCCAGATAAGAGTTCATCTTAAGAACCTCCCCGACAGCAAGGCAACAAATGCCAAAACTCTCAATTCGCTCAGACCCAAGAAGTTTGTAAGACCCAAATGGTGGAGACTAAGCATGAAATTCAAGGGAAAAAATGGTCAAAAAAGTTCCTCTTAAAAACCTCCCATCCCAAAAAACAAGGCAAAAAATGCCAAAAGTCGCTCAAGCAACCAAGAATTTGCTTGAGTGGACCTCGCTCAAGCATCTGTCATGCAAGACACACTCGAATGGGCTTCACTCAAGGGATTGTTGAGCAACCTTGAATGGCAACAAATGGAATGGTCAGGCTCGAGTGATCATTCCGCCGCTTGAGCAAATGACCTGGAAAAGGCTCACCATCAGCTGAAAGTTGAACATTACTAGTACAACAGGACACATACACCCAAATTCAAACCCAAACGAACTTTAAAACTCCACAATACCATTTAAAAAGTATGAAAACCTCATGAATCATCAACACAATTCATCAATACATGCATTCTTTAAACATCGAAAACTAATACAAACTTCACAACTCGTAACCTACACTCAACACAAATCACCCCATTCTTTCGCACCCAACAAGACATATATATACATACATCCATTCACACACAAAAGAATCCAAAAATTCCATTTTCCAACAAATCATCCAATTAAACAACACAACCCGAAAACTATTTATAAAATTCCTCAAAACTCATTTTCAAGACTTGCACATACCCAATAAATCATTCACCAAGTCAATTCCAATATATAAATTCCCTAGCACCAAAAGCCCAGTTGCACCTTACATGTAAAACCCTAGTTTTTACCCAAACTTCAAACCAACCATCAAATCAGTGATTTACCCACATGTAAAGACCTTAGACCCAAATTGCGGCATGAAACTGAAACAAAGCAGCTAAAGTAGGATAAGCCAAGAGATATGCTCTCTGCATGCAAATTCGGAAACCTATAAGCTATAGCTTCTAAGAGAGATTCTTACTGATTAAAAGCTTCTAAATCTTCCCCAAACAAACCTCCAAAACCTTCTTCTTGAATAAACTAGGAAAATCTTGAGCTTTGTGTGCGATTTGTAGGTATTTCTCGAGATTGTGGCCGGCCGGAATGGTTTTCGGCAACTAAAGGGTGGCCGGAGGTTGTGCTGATGGTTGATGGTGGAGATGGTGATGCAACCATGGTGCTGTGGGAGGGCGTTTCGCTCGCAAGTAGTGTAGAAACTAGAAAGATTACGAAAAATATGGAGCATATCATAACCGAATTGGTGGTTGAACCAGTTCAGTTATCGGTTTAACGGTTTATTAGTTTAATTGTAATTTAATCGGTTTAATTGATTATATAATAAAATAATAATAATAATATATTTAAATAAAAATAATTATTAAAAAATTATAAATTGATTAAAAAATACTCTTTTTTATACAATAACTTAACATAAGTATAAATGATAAATATTAAAAAAAATATAAAAACAAATAATTATAAAAACATTCAAAATAACTTCTTCTTTTTTTCAATTTAATATTTTTAAACTATTGCTTATTGGTATTTCGTTTAAAGTTTTTACTTTTTTATTCTATATTTCATCAAAAGACCATAAAAGACATATTTTTTAAAAAAAAATAGTTTTAAATCTAGTGAAATTTTTTATATTTTGACTTTTTTTAAAAATCAGCCTGTTCACTAATCCGACTAGTTCATTAATTTTTTAAAATATTAACCGGTTCGTTTTATTCAATTCGGTTCATATACATTTTCAATAAATTAATTAACTGCATCGGTTCATAGTCCAATTCTCAGTTAAACCAGTTCAATTGGCCGGTTCGATTCGATTTTTATAACTATGATACGGAAAGAAGAGGGAAGAGAGAAAGCGAGGGACAAGCCTCTATTTACAGAGGTTTGGGCTCATTGCGGGTGTTTGGATACATGGGTAACCTTTCTTGGGAGTGGGTTATGCTTGCCAAAGGTTTGTCTTATCCTCCTTTTATTGGGTTTGGGGTATTATAATAATTTCCATACAATTACATAAATCAAGCAATTAGAGATGATAATAACAATCAATTTTGTTAATAGGAAATGCAAAGTGAGGTTTTATTTTATAGAGAGAGAGTAAATGAAGGTAATAGCATCAGTGAATTTTTTTCAGAGAAGCTATGGTGATAAATTTTGTTTTAAAAAATATATATAATATAGATGAGTGATTAGTTTCAGTGATTGAGGTGGTGGCGGAAGTGATGGCAATAACTTCATTGTTTAATGAAAATGGAGGTCATGGTGATGACGGCTTTTGTAATGCAAATAGGGTATCGAATATTTTTAAAGAAAGAAATCCAAACTTGGAAGTAAGATTTTAAGGACCAAAGTGAAATTTGAGTGAACCATGGAAAGAAGGAAGTGTTGCACAAATTATCGAAAAATGGTGAATAAATTGGTTATTAGGTCATGTGATATTCACATGCCTAATTTTTATCTAATGTAATGACATTCTTGAAATTTTGGAGTAACTTTGGAGGGTGAGGTGATAAATGTAATTTACCTTATAACAATCAACTACTATATATGCTTCATCCTGTCAAAAAATACTGGGTTAGCACTGGTGTAATAAATAATAATAGCTCCATGTTTTATAGAATGTAAACCTCATTTCATATATAAAGGCATAATTAGCATGATATTGAAATTAACTTGTGGCTCTATACCATTTCATAACCAAGTCATAACAAGCAAATTATCGAGCTACCTAATGTAGTTTGAATACGAAGACACTTCTAAAAATAGTGAACTCCAATTTCATGTAGGACAAAGGTCAAAGGAGGCTTTTGTGGCTGAGTATAGCTGGCTTTTAGTGGTTGGAATGTTGATAGGATATCTCCCAGTTTAGGGTTATAACAAGTAGGTAGGATTTTGATAATCAGAAGGCAAGGTTTTAGAATTGAAGATGTTTAGGGGTTGGAAACCGGATTAAATTGACCTGGTTCTGATGTTATAAAGCTTAAACCAATGGATTTAACTGATCTGCTTTTGAGGTTATAAAGCTTAAACCCATGGAAAATTATAAAAAGAATAAGGTCTAGATATCAAAACTAGATTGTCTTAGATTTCACAGCTAATCTATGAAGCACCGACATGTTGCTGGGAGTAAAGTACATGTGCCTGACAAGTGTGGGACACAGACACACATTGGACACACACTCATCCGTGTCATTTTATTTTAACTTGGGTTAAATTCACTTTTCACCCTTACAATATACCTCTTGTCCCACTTTGCCCCTTGTACTTTTAATTTAGGCAATCAACACCTTACAGTTTGGGTCATGCTTCAATGTGGCCCTTCTGGTAGATGCCGTCTATTTTCTTGATGGCAATGACGTACGTGCACTGCACGTGAGATATAATCAGGCCTAAAGGGGTAATTTCACCCCATTTCTTACCCAAGCCCAACCCCCTCGTCTGCCCTCACAGTCTCACAAATCGCTCGAATTAGACAAGAACTACGCCCTAATATTGCATTGATTCCAACTACTATAGAGATAATGAGACTGCAAATTTTAGACAAAACATTGGAGATGAACAAGGACCCAGATCATGGTAGCAAGAGGAACTCGAATGGTATGGAGATTCTCTATTGTTCTGTTTGTTTTCTATTGTTTTGTTGTTTTGTTTGTGATGCTTTTCTTTGATAATGGTCCCTACATGTGGTCATAATGTATATGCTTATGAGATCCACCATCTTGGGATTGTAGGAGATGATTACTTTTGTATTGAGATCTACCATGGTGGTGAGTTTATTTACATGCCAAGTAAGGTTTATATGAGGGGAAAATTGATTATGTAAACAATTGTAACCCTGATAAGTTATGTTTGATGGACTTTAATGAGTATGTAAAAAAGATTAGACTTTAGGGGTTCGTAAATTATTACTACAGAATTCCATGAAGGGAATTAGAGGATGGTTTGCACTTGCTTGCAACTGATGCTGATCTTATTACAATGCTTGAGCACATGCCTCCCAACAATGTTATTGAAGTGTAATTGGAAAATGTCAATGTTATAAATTTTTTGCAAAGTCAAATGGGGTCTTCTGATATCCCTAATTGTAGTCAACCTAAAGTGGTTATTGAAAAAATAGGAGAACAAGATGATTCTACTGATATTGAAGAACATGGTTCTACTAATGATTCTTCTTATCATGATCATTTCTCTAATAGTGACTATGGAACAGACGATGATGATGATGATCATATATTTGAAGTTAATATAGACAGGGATGCTGAATGGGTTGGACTTACAACAGGTGGCAATGATAACCAAAATAATGAATATGCTAATGATGTGGATGTAGATGATGATGATGCCCTCCTTGAATCTGTTGTGGCATCAAGTGATGAGCTTCACAACATTTATACCTCCTCTGATGAAGAAGAAAGAGCTCCAAGATATCCACAATTTAATGCTTATACAGACATGGGTAAGGTGGAGTTTAAAATTGGAATTTTGTTTAGTTCAACCATTGAATTCAGAGCTGCAATCAGAGAGTATACAATAAAGAATGGGAAATACATAACATTTGTGAAGAATGAGCGAACAAGGATAAGGGTTGTGTGCAGGGAAGGTTGTAATTGGGTGATCTTTGCTTCTACGATGCAAAATGAAAGCACTTTGCAAGTGAAGACCTTTAAAGATGAATATAACTGTGGCAAAAGTTTTCAAAATAAGCATGTTAACTCAAGGTGGCTTGCAAACAAATATGTTGATAGCATCAGATCCAACCCACAGTGGCCAATTCAAGCTTTCAAAGAGGCAATTAGAAAGGATTATGTTGTAGGGACATCAAGGACTCAACTTTATAGGGCCAAAAGGAAAGCAATGGAGAACATAATGGGGACAAATAGGGAACAATATAGTAAGCTATGGGATTGCTGTGAGGAAATAAGGAGGACAAATCCTGACACAACTGTCATCATGAAGTTAATTTCTTTTGAAGACCCCTAGTAACCTATCTTTGAGAGGTTATACATGTGTCTTGGGGGTTGCAAAAGGGGTTTCAAAGCAGGTTGTAGACCATTGGTTGGTCTAGATGGTTGTCACTTAAAAGGTACAAACAATGGCCAAATTTTGGCAGCAGTTGGCGTTGATGCCAATAACCAAAGTTTTTCGATAGCTTATGCAGTAGTGGAGGGTGAAACTAAGAAAACATGGTTGTGGTTCATACAATTATTAATAGAGGACCTTGATATGCAAAATCAACGTGGATGGACTTTCATAACTGACAAACAAAAGGTAATTTATTTTTTATGGTTTTATGTAATTTTAAATTTGTTTTGTAATACTGTTGATGCACATTTTGTAAGCAATTTGTTATTATTGGTTTGATGGCAGGGTCTCATTCCATCACTTTAACAACTGGTACCAAATGTTGAGCACAGACAATGTGTAAAACATTTATACACAAACTTTTTGAAAGAGCATAAGGGTCAGATATTAAAAGATAAATTGTGGAAGGCTGTTAAGGCATCAACAGTCCAAAGATTTGAGAAGGTGATGACTGAACTGAAAAACTTGGATGCAAAAGCCTTCAACTGGTTTGATGACAAACCACCAAGATTTTGGTCTAGGTCACACTTTAGCACTTTTTCTAAGTGTGATATTCTACATAACAATATGTGTGAGTCTTTTAATTCTTTAATTATGGAAGCAAGGGATAAACCTATCATAACAATGTTTGAGAGAATTAGGCTTTTGTTGATGAGAAGGATTCAATTAGGAGGGACTTAATGAGAAAGCATAAAGACAAAATATATCCTAAAGTTTTAAAGAAGTTAGAGATGTTGAAGTTAGAATCTGGGGGTTGTAATCCAATATGGTCTAGAGGTCCTAAGTTTGAAGTTCATTGTTCAGATGGGGAGCAGTGGGCAGTTGACTTGGATGATCATTCTTACTCCTGTAGAAAGTGGGATTTGAAAGGCATTCCATGTGCTCATGGTGTGGCTGCAATATTTTTCAAAGGTGAGATGCCAGAGGATTATGTAAGTGAGTGCTACTAGACATCTACAAACCTAAAGATTTATGAGCACATCATCCTTCCCATTAATGGTCCTTCAATGTGGTTTACAACTGGATTTCAGCCACCACTGCCACCTATCTTCCATAAACAATCAGAGAAGCCTAAGAAAGCTAGAAGGAGAGATGAAAATGAACCTCCCAACCCTAACAAGTTTAGGAGGCAGAACACTTTAGTCACGTGTGGTAAATGTGGAAGTTAGGGCCATAATTCTAGAAGTTGCAAGAATACAACCAATCTGAAGTATCAAAAGAAACACCCCCCAAGATGGAAGAACAAAACCAGAGGGCAAGCTAGTAGAAGGGAAGAAAATGCAACTGCAGCAGCTTTAAGGGAAGCAAATTCAACAGTAGTAAGGCCAACAAGTTTAGGAGCCCCAAGGCTCAGGGCAGCAACAAGTTCAAGACCCCCAAGGCCAAGTGCAGTAACAAGTTCAGGACACCCAACTCTATCAGTATCACAACCAGCAACAAGTTCAAGACCTACACCAGGTTCATTTACTTGGAGAGGGAAAAAAGTAGTTCCAATATTTTCCTTGCAAGTAGCAGCTACTTCTAGGAAGAAAGAATTCAAAAATTAGAATTTCAAGATGATGTTGACACATAGGCCCCATTTTGCTTACTTTATATGAAATGGTTGATGAATTATGAACATAGAAATGTAACTTTTGTATGGCATTTGCTTTCAAAATGATGTTGACACATGAGCCTCATTTTGCTTATTTTATGTGAATTGGTTAATGAATTATGAACATGGAAATGTAACTTTAGTATGGCATTTGCTTTTAAAATGATGTTGACACATGGAGGGTCATACCAAACAAAGAACTCACACCCTCCTTGCTGCTGTAAAATAACCCATATACATTAATAAATTAAAGATATAAATTTTTTTTCTTCATTTAGATATTTATACAAATACATTGTAGGCTTACTCTATATTTTTCACATCTTGCAAATCTTCATCCAGGGTTCGTAGATGTCCATGAAGTTCTCATCTGACTTGGTCTCCCACAGATGCAAAGCCTTCCCTCCATTCTTCCTATCTTCCTTCTTGCTTTTCCTTTTTCTTTCTTCCTTCTTATCTTCAACGTTTATGTCTTCGTTACATTTTTCCTTATGTAGACATTGAGGACCTGTTGAATAGCATATGGGGGTGACTTACCCAAACTTGCTTTGGGCGGGAGACAGGGTGAGTTACCCGTAATGACCCTCATTGAATGACATATACAGTGCACGTGCATCATTGCTGTTAAGAAAATAGACGGCATCTACCAGGAGGGCCACATTGAAGCATGACTCAAACTGTAAGGTGTTGATTACCTAAATTAAAAGTACAGGGGGTAAAGTGGGACAGGAGGTATATTGTAAGCGTGAAAAGTGAATTTAACCCTTTTAACTTTTTTAGCCAGACAATTGTTGGACACACTCCAGACATGTGTCCACTTTCAGGACAACTCTGAGACACAGCTGGTAGAGGGAAGAAGAAGAAGAGAGATGAAACCAGAGGTTGGTCCAGATCCGTTGCTCCTCCTTTATATTCGTGTTTGACGATCTGGGCTTCCGAGACACACAAAAGAAGAGTAAACCTGAGAGTTTGCATTTGGCGGATCTATGATTAGCAACCAACGAAAAAAGTAAAGAAAAAAGAAGTAGCAAAGTCAGGCGAAAAAGCAGAAGAGGGAGGAAAAAAGGGAATCTGACCATACCTTTAGCCTATGACCCGCCCGCAGGAAGTGGCACCAGCAATCAGTCTTCTCTCTTTGCTCGTCCCTCGTTCAGCGCTCGTCTCTTGTTCAGCTTGAGGTTCCTTCCTTTTTCTTTTCTCTTTTCCCCTCTGTATAGCTGGCTACAGTTGCTTTTGCGTTATCTACTCTCCTCTCTACTCCCATCTCTCATGGGACCAGCAATGGATCTCTCTATTGGAGTTTGCTCGGACATGGTCTCTTTCTCTTTTTGTGCTTAATTTATTAGTTTATTGATTGAGCCACACAAGCTGCTACTTGTTTCGATATTTATTTTCAATGACGTATTGCACACATAAATGTTAAACAAATACATTATTCAATATAAATGATAACAAGTACAAATACAAAGTCCTTATACGAATTTATGTTGAATGATGTGTAGATATTTAACTTGAGGAATTGATGGTTTTTAATTTAACTTAGTCTTAGTTTTCGTTGTCTTTTATGTTATGTGGAAGTAAAATTATATAAGCAAGAACTAATAAAATTAATTATATAATTGTTGTAGTGTTCCCTACTGTTGTTTTATGCATTTTTTTAATATTATTGTGTCAATGTGTCTGTGTCGTATCGTGCCCATATCACCTTCCTAGCAGTTAATCTTAGGCTTGCATCATACAGTTCCCATTGTATTTTTAACAGTTCTAAAAACTTAGCCAAATTCATCTCCTTGAATTAGAAAAATAAAAGTGATATCTATGACCCTTAGGGATCTCCTACACCAAATGCGATGTGGACTCCTTAATAGGAAACTAGACTTTTGGAAGCAATACTTTCGACTTCTAAAACCCATTTAATCCAACTGAAACATCAAAAATGAAGGCCAATAATATAACTTGACCCATTCTACAACCCAATTGCTAATGTCTAAAAAAATTAGATATTACCAAAATATTACTAATTTATAAAACTTTTAAAACATATTAAAAACTAACCAACAAAGTACTTATCCAAAAATAAACATAAAATAAGATGTCATACGACTAAAACTTACCATAACGAATTTAATATGCCTCACCCTAGAAGCATGCCAACTTCTTTAAGTCTTTGATTTTTCTCTTTGTTGAGCCACCTATGGACTGCATACGGCAAATTTCCCTGACAAAGGGAAAAAATAATCTTATTTTTCAACTTGGGTGCTGTTTTATTCAGCAACCGAGATTTAGTGCTTTTTGAAATAGCGTTTTTATTAAAAATGTCTTTCCAAAAACCTTTTTTACGTTTAATTTCTACCCCTACCCTAATAAATACGAAGGCAAAATATGATAAGAATGCACCTAAAACTGCCATTTCAAATGGTGTTTATTTCCTTGAAAAAATGTTATTTGAAATAGCATATATTCGTGGGAAAAAACGCCATTTCAAATGGCGCATATATCAACAAAACTTTTATCTTAACCTATTGAACTAAAACTTGCATAACTTCCAAATCAGGATACCGATTGACATGCCGCCAACTCTCACACGTTACTCGTGTCACACCAGTTTCTCCCATCAAGTTTCGCATTCCCCGAACCCTTCCTCCCCGTTTCGGTACCCCAACGCCCAAGTTGGCACAACTCTGAAAAACTAAGTATTAAAATTCTAAAACTTTGCATAACTTTCAAACTGGGATACCAATTGATGTGCTGTCAACTCTCACACGTCACTCATGTCACACCGGTGTCTGTCGTCAAGTTTCGCACTCCCCAGACCCTTCCTCCCCGTTTTGGTACCCTAACGTCCGAGTTGGCATAACTTCGAAAACCTAAGTATTGAAATTCTAAAATTTTGCATAACTTCCAAACCGGGACACCGATTAACGTGCCGTCAACTCTCGCACGTCACTCGTGTCACTCGTATCATCATTTCTCAATAAAACATCAATATCTTCCTCTTCTTTATCGGATTGAACAACATCTACATCTTCACCTTCATCTTCATCTTCAACTACCCGTCTACCAATGTCATCAAGGCCCACAAGTCGTTCTACAAGATCTATACTTGCACTAGAACCTCTCGCCTCTATGCACCCCTCTTGCCCCGAAGCATATTGTGAGTGATATATGGGTGGACTTTGAAAGTCATGTAATTGTTTAACATTACTCTAACGCTGTGAGTAATCCTTGTATAAGGTGAAAAGATTAGACATTTGTTGCCCTAACACATCATCTGGGAAGACGATTTGACTACTCTGCCTAATTGTAAGCATTTCAGTAAATGTTCCCAAGGCCGACACATCACCCCCCCCTCAAGATTTCATCGTAGGACTGGACATCTTCCTAATTAACAGCTTAACGACCGATACTGGTGGTCATTGTGCTCTCCTCCTTCACAACTTACATCTCAACACAATACAAGTCAGGAAATTTGAAAGACAGTTTGCAATGTCTTGTCGTCCTTCACCGACAACTTCTTATATATCAATACTTCTCCATTTCGTCTCAAAGGGTATCTATATACAAACTTTATATTTACATGTTGTCTATACTCATCCATCATAAGAATGATCATATCCCGCAACCCACCAAGTGAGGTTCCCAGTTCTACATCATAACATGCATTGCTCTTTCTATCATAAGTTATACCTTCTTTATGATCTCGTACTATCTTCTCCCCCCCCCCCCCCCCCCCCCCCCCCCCACAAAAAAAAAAATTTACCGTTGTCGTCATGCTTCCGATAATTTCAAAATGACCTTTGTTGAACCTACAACACAGTACTTAAATAACAATTCTTAATTCCAGCTCATCTAGGTACAAGCACATAAACAATGTCAAAATAATATATAACTATGATAATTTTGTTTTTACAAATTCAAGGGTTACTATTTAATATTTTTTACATGAACGCATTACTTGCTAAAAAAAAAATATCTTCAATTTGTTGTGAAGATCTTTAATCATGAACTATTTTTTTTTTCATTTATGTAATCTACACACATAAACAATTGTCCTAAAACCCATTAGCATTTTTTCTTTTACTGTTTACCGAAAGTGGAAGATTATGGTTACTACACAAAATGAAGAATCTTTATCAAATACTTTACAAAATAATAAAAAGCATCCATGTTTAACAGCGTATTCAAACTTTTTTAAAGTTTTACAAATCTTCCATTTAAGGTGAATTTTTTTATATTTAAATAGGCGAAACCTTTTTGTTTTTTTATAGTTTATATAAAGCCTAAGACTTTAAAAGCCTTCTACTATTTTCTTTTACAAGATTTATATTTCAAATAGTACCTTTACATCCATTATTTATAGTCAAAATGAAGACTTGACTTTAAATTTATTTATTTAACTATTCTACTTTTAAAGGATTCATAATGTTACAAAATTAAGATATGTTTGGATCTTGAATTTACAAAAAAAACTAAAAAGAAATAAATTACTTATAAATACTCATTTTTTATGAGCAACCAAATAAAAAGTAATTTTTTTGGACATATCTATTTATTTTATTATGATTTCCCTAACAACTAACTAAAAACAGTAAACATTTTAATTTTATTTTAAAAGAAAACTAATATTTTTTAATTTTATTTTCTTTAACTTTTTTTCTATTTTCTTTTCCTTTTTAACTTTATTTTAACAGAAAATCATACTTCAGCCAAAAACAAAAGAAATGAACATAATTCAAAATTTGAAAATTTTTTAAGAACCTAAACATTTTTTTTGTTTTCAAATTTAATTTAAACAACAATAGAAAACAAATGGTAAACAAATACTTGGGCAAGTCATTCACAACAATAGAAAACAAATAAAATAGAAAACAATATGTATATGGAAGATATACATGCCTGAAGACAATAAGAAACAAATAAACTGTATATATATGTATATATATACCTGTAAGAGAGATGCGAGAGAGAGACCCGAGAGTTGAGCGAGAGAGAGAGACGCACGCGAGAGTCTCGAGTTGGCCTTAAAGCTGAGAGAGAGACACCAGAGAGATAGACCGCGTTATATACTTAGGGCACAAAAAAAACGCCTTTCGTAAAGGCATTTATTCACAAGAAAAAACGCTTTTACGAAAGGTGTTTATTCAAATAGAATAATACTTTTACGAAAGGTGTTTTTTTGCCTAAAGTAATGCCTTTTTAAAAAGCGTTTATATGCTTGTATTTGTATTTCTAATTTTTTGCTAGGTTGGAGGGGAAATTACAATGAAAAAATGTTTTTTGGAAAGGCATTTTTAATAAAAACGCCATTTAAAAAGATACTAAATCTGGATTACTGAGAAATAAGAAAAAATTTTCCCTTTCTCAAAAAAATTACCCACTGAATACCGCTTATCAAACTCGTTACCATCACAAGATAGAGGCAGCGAAATAATGTGACTTTTCTTCCCAGCACCCAAAAGCTACCCTCACAGCTTGTGCCCAAAACAGTACAATTGGTGCCAATCAATTTAGCTATCAGAATTTGTCTACCAATTGTCTGTAGAAAGAGCAGGTTAACTTTTTACTTTTTATTTTTTACAAGAGCAAGTGAAATTTTTGACTTCCATGGATTCCGCCATAGTCTCAATTCTCAAATAATAGGAACCGGCAATACATACTAATACCGCAACCCAAACAACTCACTTCTTTTTTTGTTTTTTTGGTGATCAGTACGCCAACCAAAATAACTCTCTGTGACCATAAAACTTCTTCCTTCGCCCAGCAACACCAACAAGCAATATGTAAACCATCACAAACTAGCAACAAATCAATTTTGACTAATATCGCGTATTCATATAAACATTATTGAGACCATCCCTGCACACAAAATGCATTGGAACATAGAACGAGGCTTCAAGCTCACCAACTTAGTTACTGACCTCATATATGAATCAACTCGATTCCATCTAGATAATTGTAAATGAACATAGCTATAGATTGACAAGAACCTAGCATGGAAAGTCAAAAATAAGGTACAGCTGACACCATATACAAGACTGTTATCAGCCCCAGAGAGAGACCCAAAGACTCGAAGAGTAAAACATGCAACTGTAACTTACGAGCCCACAGGTATTAGTAGGATTGGGCTAAGATCAACCAAGCCCTAGTTTAACATTTTGTGGAATAAGAGCATCTACAACTAGGGGTTGAACATTGGGTTGGGTGAAGTGGGGCGAGCCTACACTAAAATAATTTTTAATTAGGTTTAAAATTAAATTTTAAGTCTGCTTAAAATAAAATTTATGGTTCTCAAACTCACATATTTAATCTAAAAATATTTTTAGTAAATAATTTTTATTCAAAAATAATGTAAGTAATATAAAATCTAATATCATAACTAATCTTAAATAATTTTAAAATATAAAAATATAGTATTATATATAAGACAATTCTCAAGCCATTTTATTAAATTAATCGGGCTAAAAAAAATCTCAAGTCCTATAAATGATAAGCGGGATTGGGCGGACCATCGGTCGTGTGGTCACCCCTATCTCCAACATTACTCTTTACTTTGGAAAGCCGAAATATTATAAACAAATATAATTTTTATTTTGAATGGCAACTTTTAAGAAATAACTTCAAACACTACTTTTTATTTTAGCTAGTTATTCTCATTAGCTATCATATTTTTAAAAGAAAAATGCTATGTGGCATGATCACATGGACAATTTTTACAATTCATTAACAATGCACTATTCGCAAAAGTCAAATGAAATACAGTGGATATTTTTTCAGAGTTTTTTTTTTGTTCAAGAGATGCAGCTAAAAAAAAGGGAGAAAAGGGAATATGAAACAAATAGAAAGCAAATCCATTTGCAAATACAAACCAATCAAATAAACCAGCACTTAAAAACAAAAAATATATATGCAAACAAGGGGAAGAAAAATAAACCCAAAATAACCGGCTGAGAGAGGGCTCCCGAGTTAAGGAAGCCATTTCTTATGCTATCTCATTACACATCCGAGTATCAATATTATTTTAGTGTAAATAATTATTGTCTCTCTAACTTTGTCTCAAATTTCAATGTCATCTCTCAGCTTTAATATCTTTTATTTAATCTCTTCAACTTTTAAAAGTAAGTCCATGCAGTCTAATATTATATAAATAAGTAAAAAAATTAAGTATTAATTATATTTTAGCCCTCTAAACTATACTTTAATATCACTTTACCCTATTAAATCAAAAATAGTTACATTTTTACCCTCATAAAATTCAAACTTTGGGGCTTTTTTTAATCAAAATTCAATGCTAATCTCTAAAGCAAATGGAAAAAAAATATTTTTTAAGACTATGAAATGTTATAAACACTCTCAAAATGTCTAATAAAATGACCAAAATCATCTATAAAATCTTACTTTTACTGACCACCAATTGTTGGTCTTGCCAATATCAAGGATATTTTAAAAATTATATATTTTTTTTTTGTTAAAGACAAAAAAACATACATAGGGTGTTAGATAACAAATCGTATAAGTGTGTATTTATTTCTTTTGTTAACAATTGCAGCACAAACTTACATTATTGTAGTTTAGGGATAAAACTGTATTGACTTTTTATTTAGCAAGTAAAATGAAACTGATTTATAGTTGAAAATGTCATATTGTAATTAGTTTTTAATTTTTCTCATCTATTTCAAGATGTTGGACTGCATTGGCTTATTTTTAAAAGTGAGAAGGCTTAAATAAAAGAAATAAAAATTAAAAATGACATTGAAATCTCAAGCAAAGTCGGAGGGACAAAATTGTTGACCTTATGCCTTGATTTTGATGATAACTAAGTATTGTGTTAGTTTACTAATACATTTAATTAGTATGCAGATTAATAAATATTATAATTTAGACTTAAAACTTGACTTAAAGTCTAATTCATATCGAAACGGATGCACAACATTTACAAGTTCAAGCAATGCACCAAAAGTTGAGCCATGCACCAAAATAGAGCAATTGCACCCATTTAAACTTTAAACAAATTATTTGCATTCGAAGAGATTGAAGGTGCTCAAAAAGAGAATTCATCTTGATTGCAAAGTCTCTATAAAGATTTTAAACGAGGACTTCTTCAAGGCTGTGAAGATTCAAGAAAGTTTATATGTATTGAGAGAGCTTAAAAAGTAGACTTTCTCAAGCTTCTAAAGACTCAATGAAGGTGACTTGAACTCAAAGAGATTGAAGGTGATTCAAATGAAAAATTTATCATGTGTGCAAAGACTCCTTGAAGAATCTAAGAAAAGATTTATAAGAAACCAAATTGAATTGAAGATATTCTTATATTGTCACAATGGATTGAAGACTTTAAATTATCATCATACCCCAAAGAGAAGACTCCTTAAAGATCTTAAGTGTTTTTGAAAAATATCATACCTCAAAGAGAAGATCCCCTGAACATCTCTAGATTATCTGAGGCTAAATTGGTCAAGGAAAGCATGAAGGACATTTTTTGGGTAATGTGTTGACACATGAGTTTAATGTGTCGACACATAGAGATAGTGGACAAAATCTGAAGAATGCAGACTTGATGTGTCGATGCATGAAAATCAAGTGTCGACACTTGGGGACTAATGACTATATTTTTAAACGTTATATTGAACTGGGCTCGCATTTAATGAAGCTCCAACAACCTGTAACAGGCAAAATCAATTCAGAGCTTTATATATAAGTCTCCAAATGCATTTATGGACAAGATATACAATATTCACTGATTAATTGAGCTGAAAAATCTAAAAATTCTCTTTGTCTTTAAGTTGGCAATTAGTGAGCTATTTAATTCCCATCTACTCTTCATAGAGAGTTTGTATTTCATTTGTATATTTTTCATATACTTGTAAGTGAGAGTTGGAGTATTCTCTTGTAAAAGAAAAATACTTGTAAGTTAAAGTGGTTCTTGGACAAAACCACTTGGTAGCTGAAAAAACTTGAGAAGAAGTTCTTGTGTCAAAGTAAGCTGAGCACTTTGAAATCAGCATCTACTTTATAATTGGAAATAGCATAGTGGAAAGAAACTTCAAGGGAATCTTGGGGTGAGGACGTAGATCATTAGTTATGGCTGAATCTCGGTAGTTCTTGGTGTGCTTTTCTTGTGCTCTGTTTTCATTTCATTATTACTTACATTGCATTGCATACATCTTGAATTACTATTCTATTGATTAGATTAATTATAATTAATCTTAATTGCTTTAACTTTTGTAAAACTCAATTCACTTCCCTCTCTTAGGTTACCTTTTGGGCCAACAATTGGTATCAGAGCTTGTATTCTTGTTTCAGGCTTAACATCCTAGGAATAGATCCATGGCAACCAACTTTGAAACCTTTCTTGGTGAGGGTCAATCCACCAACAGACCACCTATGTTTAATGGCACAAATTTCAACTATTGAAAAAATAAAATGAGAATCTATATTCAATTAGTAGATTATGAATTATGGAGGATTATAGTGAATGGTCATAAAACCTCTACTAAAAGAGTAGAAAGAATTGATATCTTTAAGCTCGAATCTGAATAGGATGAGGATGATTTGAAAATGCTGCAATCTAATGTCAAAGTCATGAATATTTTATATTGTGCACTTGATCCTAACGAATTCAATCGCATCTCTACTTATGATCAGCCAAAGAAATATAAGATAGACTAGAGGTAACATATGAAGGTACTAATCAAGTTAAGGAATCTAAAATCAATATTTTAGTACATAGTTATGAATTATTTAAAACAAAAACGGATGAGTCTATTACCGAAATATTCACAAGGTTCACCGATATTATTAATGGTTTGAAATCTCTTAAAAATGTGTATCCTAACAATGAATAGGTAAGAAATATCTTAATATCACTGTCAAAGACTTGGAAAGCTAAGATCACGGTAATTCAATAAGTAAAGGATCTCAACACATTACTTCTTAAAGAACTCTTGAGCTCCCTCACAATACATGAGCTTACTCAAAACCAACATGCCCAAGAGGATGAAGAAAAGAAGAAGAGGTCACTAGCATTCAAGTCCACCAGCCAAGAAGAAGATTTAGCAAGTGATGAGGATGATGAAGAAATTGCCCTCATCACACGAAAATTCAGAAGGTTCATGAAGAGGAAATGGAAAGGAGGAAAGAAGTATAAAACCAAAGGAGATTCTAATAAAGAATCAACCATTATATACTATGAATGTAAGAAGCCTAACCATATAAATGCTAAATGTCCCCTGCTTAAAAAGAAAGGAAAAAAAACCAAGGGAAAAGGGCAATGGTAGCTATGACATGGAGTGACGATGAAGAGTCTGGCTCCGAAAAAAAAGCCGAACCTCAACAGATGACTAATCTTTGTCTCATGGCTCATGAGAAAGACAATGAGGTATCAAATTCAAACGCTTCTCAATTTACCTTCAATGAACTACAAGATGCACTTGATGATTTACTTTTGGAATTCAAAAAAATGGGAATAAAAAATGGACTTCTCAAAAAGATAGTTTCTACTCTTACCAAGGAAAATGAGGACTTGCAAAAAGAAAATAAAGTATTAAATAATGAAGTTTGTGTTTTGAAAGAAAAGATTAAGAAAAAGTCTCTTCCAAAGGATTCTTAAAAGGAAAATCAAATTTTAAATGATAAAGTTAAACATTTGAAAACAACACTTTTTAGATGTGTGAATTGAAAAGAAAAATTGGATGCTATATTGGAAAAACAAAGGTGCTCACTAGACAAAACTGGACTTGATTTTGATCCATTTAAAAGAAGAAAATTTTCAAAAGGCAGATTTGTTTCTTCCACTAAAAAATAACAAATTTCATACTTTTATTGTCATAAAATAGGACACATTGCTAGTAGATGTTATGCTATGCAAAAATATATTGATCCTAACAATGCATGGGTCCTTAGAAGGCCATTAAGGACTAACCCCCAAGGACCTAAGACGGCTTGGGTACCTAAAGTCAAAATGAACACTTTTGTAGGTATGCCTTCAAGCTAAATCCAAGAAAGATCATTAGTACTTGGACTGTAGATGCTCAAGATACATGACGGGAGATGAAGCACAATTCACATCTCTCTCACCAAAGGATGGAAGACTTGTCACATTTGGAGATAATAGCAAAAGGAAGATCATTGGCATAGGTAGTGTTGGTAAAAACACTTCCATTTCTATTGAAAATGTCTTGCTTGTTAAAAGACTCAAACATAATCTTTTGAACATTAGTCACCTTTGTGATAAATGATGCAAGATTGTATTTGAATTCTCTAAATATGATGTGATTGACATCAATAGTTACAAGACTATTCTCACTGCACATAGACAAGGCAACATATACATTTTTTTTTATCTAAATGACTTATATTCTTACAAAGTTGAATGCTTTGCCACTATGAATGGTGATGAAAGTTAGTTGTGACATAGAAGACTTAGTCACATTAGCATAAGCATTCTCTCAAAGGCTTTTAAAAATGATTTGGTCAAAGGACTTTCAAAAATAAATTTTGACAAGGAAAGAGTTTGTGATGCTTGTCAATTGAGAAAACAAACCCGAATTTCATTTAAATCCTTGAACATGTTGACCACTTCTAGACCACTACAACTATTGTATATGGATTTATTTGGACCAACTAGGACTTTAAGTCTTGGAGGGAAACAATATGCACTTGTTATTATTGATAACTACTCTAGATTTACATGGACATTCTTTTTAGCTCACAAGGATAAGACAATTGTTTTCTTTACGAAATTTTATAAAAAGGTTCAAAATGAGAAAGATTTTTCAATTACTTTTATAAGGACTGATTATGGAAGGAAATTTGATTGCAAACCCTTTGAAATGTTTTGTGATGAAAATGGTTTTGACCACAACTTTTCAGCCCCTAGAACAACTCAACAAAATAGAGTTATTAAGAGAAAAAATAGAGTTTTTGAAGAAATGGGTAGAACCATACTTTGTGAAAATGGTTTACCAAAGTATTTTTGGGCTGAAACTGTCAACACAGGTTGTTATGTTTTAAATCGAATTCTATTTAGAAAATTTTTAAACAAATCCCCCTATGAGCTTTGGAAAGATAAAAAACCAAATGTCTCATACTTTAGAGCCTTTGAATATAAGTACTTTGTATTGAATAACAATAAATACAACCTTGGCAAGTTTGACGCAAAATCTGACGAGGGCGTGTTTTTTGGATATTCAACACATAGCAAAGCTTATAGAATCTTTAATAAGAGGACTTTAGTAGTTGAAGAATCAGTCCATGTCACTTTTGATGAACATAACTCTCTTTCTAGAAATGTTATAAGTGATGATGTAGATGAGATAGAGCAAAATATAGAACAATTGGATATTCAACCAAGTTTAAACGAGGAACCACAAAAGGAGAAAGAAGTGCAAAAAGCCTCTACAAGCCAATAAGAGATCAATAAAGGTCTATCTGAGGAATGGAAGTTTGTGCATAACCATCTTACGGAACAAATCCTAGGTGATCCTTCACATAGGGTAAGAACTTGATCCTCTCTTAGAAATGTGTGTAATTATCTTGCATTTTATCACAAATTGAACCTAAGTGTTTTAATAATGCTAAAAATGATGAGTTTTGAATTAATACTATGCAAGAGGAATTGAATCAATTTGAAACGAATGAGGTATGACACCTTGTTCCTAGGACTAATGATCATCCTGTCATTGGAACTAAATGGGTTTTTAGAAATAAAATGGATGAATTCGGAGTTGTAGTGAGAAACAAGGCAAGACTTGTTGCTCAAGGGTATAGCCAAGAAGAAAGCATTGATTTTGATGAAACATATGCTCCGATAGTTAGATCAAAGGCCATTAAGTTGTTACTTGCATTCTCATATTTTAAAGATTTCAAACTATATCAACTGGATGTTAAAAGTGCTTTTCTAAATGGTTTTATTAATGAAGAGGTATATGTTAAGGAACCCCCCAGATTTGAATATCCAAAATTTTCTAGCCATCTTTTCAAATTAACAAAAGTTTTATATGGTTTGAAGCAAGCCCCAAGGGTTTGGTATGAAAGATTGAGCAAGTTTTTTATTGAAAAATATTTTTCAAGAGGAAAAATAGACACCACTCTTTTTATCAAAATAAAAAAAAATAGCATGCTCTTAGTATAAATATATATGGATGATATTATATTTGGTGATACTAATGAGTTGCTTTGCAAGGAATTTACTAGATGTATGCAGGGAGAATTCAAAATGAGTATGATGGGCGAACTTAATTACTTTCTCGATCTTCAAATCAAGCAATCAAAGGAAGGAATCTTTATCAACCAAGCCAAGTACATCAAGGACTTGATCAAAAAATTTGGCATGGAAGATGCAAAGCCTATAAGTACTCCAATGAGTACTACAACAAAATTGGACTGCAATGAGAAAAGTAAATCAGTAGATACTAAGCTTTATAGAAGTATGATAGGTTCTTGTCGCGCCCAGATTTTTCGCACTCGAGGAACACTCACCCAAGCGGGAAAAATGTTGTACTCTCTCGTTAGAACTCACCCTCCTAGAAGAATGAGTGCGACTAAGTTTGAATTGAAAAATTGGTTTGAATAAAGGGTTTTTAAAAAAGATTCGGAGTCGTCACCTAACTTGATTAAGGTGAGTTAGGTCACCTAAAAACTAAGAATAATCCGAAGACTACACTTAGGGTTTTTGGAAAACGGTTTGAAAATATCTCCTCAAAAAAGGGTTTTTAAGAAAAACAGGTTGTTTGGCAACCTTTAAAAAACATTTAGCCCTTTTTGAAAAATAACTCCATTTTGGTCTTTGAAATTAGTGATCCTAGGTTCGGAGGTTGGTTACATGTAGGGAAGACGTACTAAGCTATCACCCTACCCCGCCCTTTCGGTACCTACATGTCAATCTACCCTAGATTCACCTATGAGAGTCTTTAACTAACTATAGTTCAATCCTATCTACTTTGAAAAACAATGCTTGAAAACTAACATGATGCATGGTATGCAAGTGTAAGGAAAGAGAATTGAAAAATAGATTTAGAAAGAGATTGATTTGATTTGAAAATAGATTTGAAGAGATGGAATTGAAATTGGAAAGTTTAAAAATTTGGAAATAGAAATTTGAAAATAGAAATTTTTAAATTGGAATTTTGAAAATAGATTGGAATTTGAGATTTGGAAAATGTTGAGGAGTTTGAAATTTGAAAGGAATTGTAGGATTTGAGATTTGAAAAAGATTGTGGAAACCGCACCCATGAGGGTGGAATTGAAAGTTTGAAAAGTATTGTGACCGCACTTATGAAGGTTGCCTACGTATCCCTTTGGGGGAATCAGGTCAGTCGTAGTTCGGACCGGAGTCCGATTGAAAAGAGATTGATTTGAAGAGAGAGATTGGATTGGAAATTAGATTTGATTTGAGATTAGAAAATGAGATTGGAAATTGAAATTGAGAAGATCGGACTTTGATTTGAAGAGATAGATTTGGACTTGTTTTGAAAAAGAGAAGGTTTAAGAAAACCGAGACTTAGGAAAGATTTGACTTGGCTTGGAAGATTTGGAAAGGTTAGATTTTAGGAGATGTTCGAATTAGGAAAGGTCCGATTTAGGAAAGTCTCGAAATAGGAAAGTTTCATTTTTGGAAAGTTTCAAATTAAGAAAGCTTTGAATTAGGAAAGTTCGGAACTTAAGAAAGTTTCAACTTAGGAAAGTTTTGAAAATTGGAATGTTTTGAAATAGGAAAGTATTGAGGTTTAGGAAAGTTTTCACTTTAGAAAAGTTTTGAAATGGGAAAGTATTGAATTCAGAAATGTTTTGAATTAGGAAAAGTTTCGTTTAAGAAAGGATTAGAATTTAGAAAATTTCAAGTTAAGAAAGTTTTGAATTTTGAAATGTTTTGAAAAAGGGAAGTTTTGAATTTGGAAAGTTTTGAAAACAAGGAAGTTTTGAAAATAAAAAAGTTTCGTTTTGGGAAAGGTTTGAAAAAGGAAAGTTTTCAGTTTAGGAAATGTTTAAATTAAGAAAGTTTGAGTTTAGAAAAGTCTTAGATTTGGAAAGATGTTGAAGTTTTGGAAAGTTTAGAATTTGGAAAGATTTAGGAGTTTGAATTTTAGAAAGTCTTGAAATTAGGAAAGGCTTGAATTTAGGAAAGGTTTTGAAAACTTGAATTTGGAAAGTTAAGATTTAGAAAGGGGGTTAAATTAGGAAAGGGTTGAATTCTAGAATTTTAAGAAAGATTTTTATGTTCAAGTTTTGGAAACTTAAAGTTTAGGAAAGTGGAAGTTTAGGAAGGATTTGAATTAGGAAAGAGTTGGATTTTGAAATTTAAAGAAAGATTTAGAGTTTAGGTTTAGGAAACTTATGGTTTAGGAAGGTAGGAAATTAGGAAGAAGTTGAATTAGGAAAGGTTTGGGATTTGTTTCCAAAAACGGAGGATTGGATTTAGTTTCCTAAACGGAGAGATTGGATTTGGTTTTTTAAAGGGAATATTTGATTTGACAAGGATTTGGAAAGGGAGATTCTAAAAACCCTAGTTTTGAAAGTGTGAAATTTTAACGTAGAAAAGAGGTTTTGGAAATATGTATAGTTTGGATGTAGAAAACGAGAAATTTTGGAAATCTAGGTTTGGGGCAAGGTTTGAAAGCCATATTTTTGGAAAGAAAATTAGGGTTTCCTAATTGTGGGTTCTAGGGCTTGACTTGGGCTCTAAGGAAAGAGTTTTTGGAAAATGTGTTTTTGGAAACAAAGGTTTTCTAGAGGGGGAATCCTAGGGAGGAATTTTTAGAAAGTGAATTTGAAGATAGAGTTTTTGGAAAGAAATTTTAAAAAGAAGGAGTTTTGGAAAGCGTGTTGAAAAAGAGATTTTTTTAGGAAGAGATTTTTGAAGAGAGTTTTTTGGAAAGTATGAAAACGTCTCACTTTCCTAAAGCGATTCTAACCATAAAAGGGATAGAACCACTTTAAGAAAGTGGTTTTGGGAAACAATAAGATTTGAAAATATAGACCAAAAAGGTCACTTTTAATATAACATTTTCCTAAAGCAACCCTAGCCATAGAAAGACTAGAATCACCCTAGAATTGTGGTTTTGCAAACAAGTTTTTGAAAAAGAGATTTTGATGCAATTTTGAAAACAAGTTTGAAAATAATTTGAAAAACAACTTTGAAAACGGTTTTTGGAAGATGCAAGACTATGATATGCACAATGCAATTTGGGGTCGTGAACATATAAGGTTAAGACTTCACCACATAACCAAGGGGGCCGGACCCATGTGGTCTCTGGTTAGGCTAAAAGAAAGCCCCCGACACAGTGACTCTCCAATAGCCCAATCCTACCTATGGACTTGTTTCAAGCATGCAAAGAAAGGGGGGGGGGGGAGGAAAGAGATGGGGGATTAAAATAGAGAAAACCCAAGTGGGTTAGAAGAGAGAAGAGAGAGGGGGGAAGTGCGAAAATTTAAATAGAAAGCCTACCGTATGTCTTTTTTATTTTGCGCGCCTTGCTTGACTTCAATCTTTGGTCTTCGTCTTGATCTTCTTCTTCAACCTTCAAGGGTTGTCTTCAACCTTTAGATGGCAGCTCTTCAAGTCTTCAAAGGATGGTTGAAGGCTAGTGTATGAGTGTATGGGGGAGTGTATAAGTGTATAGGAGGCTAGGGTTTGTGTAGGGTGGCTAGGGTTTGGAGAACCTAAGGAGGCTAGGGTTTAGGGAGTGTTCGACCTCTGTATATCGAAATATATGATTTTTAGGTTCAGTTTGCAGACCCTTTTCACGTTGAATGAGGCTCTGTATTTATAGAGGTTGGACAAACCTGGCGCTTGTTGCAGTGGCGCCAGGGCAAAATTGCTCTTGGCGCCACTAGGAGTGGCGCCAGGCCAATTCTTGGCTTGGCTCCACTAGTAGTGGCGCCAGCCAGTTAGGAAACTTTATAAGTCGGCAAGCAACGTATCTTTGACTAGATTTGGGCGCCTGTACTAGTGACTACCATGCAATTTTTAGTCTAGCTTCACTAGGAGTGACTCTGGAAAGTCCGGGAATGATTTGGAGGAGTCGGGAATGACCCAGAAGGCTGGAAAGGAGCAGGAGCACTTAAAATAGTATCCTGGAGGTATTTGACTTGAAAAGTGAGGATAAAATGTGTCGGAAAGGTTGATTGGGCCTTTAGGGGCAAAACGGTCAATAGGACTAGGAAGCTGACGGGGCGAACTCGGATTGTCCCGGAAGAAGACTTGGGATCTGGAAATATTATTTAGAATGTTCTCAGAGGTTTTTGGTTTGATTTCCAGAGCCGGCGTGGTCGGAAAAGGAGACCGGCCCACCAGGGGTAAAACAGTCATTTTGTATTGGGTTTGCCGGAACTGACTCGGAATGATCCGGAAAGGTAAAGGAAGGTTGAGAATATTATAAAAAGTATTCTCAGGAAATTACCGGTTTGATACCCAAAGCCGGTGTGGTCGAAGAAGGAGACCGGCCCTCTAGGGGCAAAACGGTCATTTTGTACCGAGTTGGCCGGAACTGACTCGAAATGATCCGGAAAGGTAAAGGAATGTTGAGAATACTATAAAAAGTATTCTCAAGAGGTTACAAGTTTGATACCCAGAGCCGGTGTGGTCGAAGAAGGAGACCGGCCCTCTAGGGGCAAAATGGTTATTTTGTACCGGGTTGGCCGGAACTGACTCGGAATGATCCGGAAAGGTAAAGGAAGGTTGAGAATACTATAAAAAGTATTCTCGGGACATTACCGGTTTGATACCCAGAGCCGGTGTGGTCGAAGAAGGAGACCGGCCCTCTAGGGGCAAAACGGTCATTTTGTACCGGGTTGGCCGGAATTGACTCAGAATGATCCGAAAAGGTAAAGGAAGGTTGAGAATACTATAAAAGTATTCTCAAGACATTACCGGTTTGATACCCAGAGCCGGTGTGGTTCCCGGGGCATTCGGATGCCTAGGGGCAAAATGGTCATCTTGACCGGAAAGTCTCGGAAAAGGTCCAAAGGACAGTTTGGTCATTTTTTACCAAAGTGGGTTAACAGACATTGGTATTGACCTGGGTTTTGAGTGTTTCCGCCACTCTAATGGCGGTCGTCGTGATACAGGGGTTTGTTGGCAATTCCCTATATCAACCTATTTGTGAGTATTTTCGCTACTCTAACGGTTTTGTGAGTAGTTTCGCTACTCGGACCGTCTCGAGGAATAAACTATCTCAAGAGAGGGATTGGAAAGGGGACTTATCGTCTCCGAAGAGACGCGCCTGAATTGGAACCGTCTCGAGGAATAAACTGTCTCGAGAGAGGGATTGGAAATGGGTCATACCGTTTCTGAAGAGACGTGCCTGAGTTGAAGCCGTCTCGAGGAATAAACTATCTCGAGAGTGGGATTGGAAAGGGGTCTTACCGTATCCGAAGAGACGTGCCTGGATTGGAACGTCTCGAGGAATAAACTGTCTCGAAAGGGGGAATTGGAAAGGGAATTTATCGGCTCCGAAGAGACGTGCTTGAATTGGAACCGTCTCGAGGAATAAACTGTCTCGAGAGTGGGGTTGGAAAGGGGTCTTACCGTCTCTGAAGAGACGTGCCTGGATTGGAACCGTCTCGAGAGAGGGATTGGAATTGGAAAGGAAATGACAATGCCCCTAAGGGCATTTTGGTCATTTTGCCTCTATTTGGGTCTGACAGACCCGCGAAGCAATGGAAAGACGGAATTTGGACCTAGAGAATTGGATTCGATAGGAATATGCCCAAAATGACTTGAAAACAAGTCTGGACAAAGTGTAAACTGCCGAGCAGTCAAAAATGGGGTGCTTACAGTTCTTTATTATATCTAACTGCTAGTAGGCCAGATATAATGTTTAGTGTTTGCTTGTGTGCTCGATTTCAATCGAATCCTAAAGAATCTCATGTAGTTGCTGTGAAAAGAATATTTTGATATCTCAAGCACACACCTAATCTTTGATTATAGTATCCAAAAGGTACATCTTTTAATTATATAGCTTACACCGATGCTGACTATGCAAGGAGTAGAGTTGATAGGAAGAGCAAAAGTAACTCTTGCCAGCTCCTAGGTAATATGATTATGTCTTGGTATAGTAAGAAAAAAAATTCGGTTACTCTCTTCACAGCTGAGACTGAATATGTAGCAGTTGGCAGTTGTTGTACTCAAGTGTTATGGATTAAACAATAGTTAGAATACTATAGTATCTTATTTGATCATGTTCCTATTAGATGTGACAATACTAGTGGTATAAACTTGACTAAAAATCTTACTCAACACTCTCGCACAAAGTACAGTGAGATTAGATATCACTTTATACGAGATCATGTGCAAAAGGGTGATATTTAACTTAATTTTGTAAGCACAAACATGCAATTGGCTGATATTTTTACAAAACCATTAATTGAAGATAGATTTTGTATGATAAGAAGAGAATTGGGAATGAGTGATCCTATGTCTTGAATTTTAATTGTGTAATTTTCATATTATTTGTGTTTTAGATATGAATAAATGTATTGATTGATTGTATGAATTATATTTCTTACTTTCATAATTTATTGTATACTCATAATAGAACATATTCTCACTCTAAATTGAAAAACCATCTCCTGAATTCACTTACACTCAATATGACCCAGTCTGGTTGCATGTGTTGACACACCATTTTTTATGTATCGACACATCACGACAGTGGACTTAAAATGATTTGTTAACACACATGTGTTGACACATCAAGTTCATGTGTCGACACATGAGTCTGGTCTATATATTTTATAACTGCCACTTTACAAACACTTTTACAAACATTCAAATTTTCCCTCCCTCTCTCTATTTTGCTCCCCTGTTCGCACCAACCAACTGTCACCAATGAATCATCACAAATCTCTCTTTCAATCACTTTAGAAACCCTAATCAATCCCTTCTCTATCTCTCTCTCTCAAACCTTAGCCATCTATCCCCAAATCTCCTTATCTCTCTCAAAGTTTCAGACTATTAAAATGGCTCCCAAAATCGATCAGAGGCAACAAAACCCTACAAGGTCTTCTATTAAAAGTTAGAAATGAAAAAGGGTTGGAACACCGACTCAAGAATTAGTTGAAGGAATTTCATCAGATCACAATGACTGGGATGCTATACACTTCAGAGATGAAATGGCTCAAGACAGGTTTTTAAACACCTTCTCTCTTTGTAAAATTTTGGTTGGACGATGGATTAACTTCCAGTTTTTTAAGAATGAGAACTTTGAATTTTCTCACACCCTCACTAGCCGGGGATGGAAACCCTACGCTTTGATTTGAGAAAATGTATATCCTGAATTGATTATGCATTTCTACTCCAATCTATTGAAGAATGTTAGAAGTGTGGAATTGACTATTTATATGAAGGGAGTGCAGATCACCCTAAATGAATACATTCTATCTGAAATTATGGAAATTGGGTATGGTAGAGAAATGTATTTTTAGAATATAACCAAAAAGGAGCAATTATAGTTCTTTATGGTCAAGTCATGCCTGAAACCACCCAACCTGTAGCCAATAACCTAGCAATAGAACTAAGGTTGGTACACCATTTTGTCTCCAAAATCTTTCTGCCTAAAGTTGAAAGTTTTGAGCATGTGAGTGAAAAAGATCTTTTCTTCTTATGGGCTTCCTTGACAAACACCAAAATTGATATTCCCTACCATATCTTCACAAACATGGCCCATGTCTCCACAACATCCTCTAAAAACCTATCCTATGATATATTGCTTATCAAGATTTTTAAGCACTTTTAAGTGGACCTATCAGATGAAAACTACAGAAAACTTGACCCCTATAGTAATGAATACAATAACTATACACTGGGTAGGATGGAGTATAAGAAAGTGCATGGCCAATGGGTTCCCAAACCTTCGAAAGTTACACCTAGTAGCACTTTCCATGGCATAGCATCTGCCTTTGGACCTAGGAAATCCTTAGCACAATCTCTAGAGGCCACTCATATTGAAGAATTCATAGGAAATCTAATGAATATGCTTCACAACATAAACCAGAAACTTGACAATCAACTGAAACAGTTAAAAAGTTTTAAAAAAGATGTGAATCTATTGAAGAAAGCTCAAGGGATTATTGTTGAGGAAGAAAAAGAAGAACAAGAAGTCAGTAAAGAAGTAGAGTCAGCTGAATAAGAAACTGATAATGTTACTCAAGCAGAAAACCAAAAAAAAAAGGAACAAGAAGAAGGTTGAGAAAAGATGAATATAGAAAAAGAAACAGAGGATGAGTCTGATGATAGCTTTTTTGATGGCAAAAGAAAGTGAACTAGTCCAGCTAAGAAAGCCACATCACCTATACCAGTCTCTAAATCATTGAGAAGACTGAGAAATAGTCTAAGGCCAACATATAGACCTGGTCCTTCTAACAATGCCTCTAATCCTGTTAAACTAACCCCCTCACAACCAGCCTCTCCCCACTGACCTCTCCTCTTCATACCTCTCTCTATCTTTATCTTTCATTTAAACTTTCATTTTGCATTTGCGTTTTTACCCTTGCATATGTATGCATTTTTGTTCAAGGATTGCGTGTCATCCTTAAAGATAATTTTTTTGTAATATTTTGTAAATGATCATTGACTACTCTTTTGTAATGCCTTTTGTGAATGAAATATAACTCTGTTGTTGTAGCTTGAGGCCTTGTTGATTGAATGCTTGCTTCCTTGTTTATACAAATTATCTTGTTATAAGATTTTTTACTATTGTACCTGTCTTTGTTATTATATTTTTCTTTTTTTGATGAATTGACAAAAAGAGGGAGAAGAACTGAAATAGAATGGTAAGAAGATTGAACTTTAAATGAGAAAAATAGACTGCTTAATGGTTACATTGAATGATGTTAAATGATGAATATTGATTGTTGTTGAATGATAAATAATTGATGAATGATTGAAATAATGAACGTTGCATGATATAGTATATGAAACCTTATAAAGCATGTTCTTAGAGGGAGTAACATGATAAAGGAATTATTTCTCTCAACTCGTTTTGGAATTGATTGATAAAAACTCTTTTTTGAAATTGAGATTTGTTTTACTAATCAAACAAAAGAAAAGACATTTTTTCTTAGAAGCATCAGTTGCAAAACAAATGGGGAGTTTTCTCTAGTAAGAAATTTGATTATATCTGTTTCATTTCATCTTATATAGTCTGTTTTTGCAAAGGTTTTGTCATCATAAAAAAGGAAGAGATTGTTGACTATATGCCTTGATTTTGATGATAACTAAACCTTGTGTTAGTTTATTAATGCATTTAATTAGCGTGCAGATTAATAAATATTATAATTTAGACTTAAAACTTGACTTAAAGTCTAATTCATATCAAAATAGATGCACAACATTTACAAATTCAAACAATGCACCAAAAGTTGAGCCATGCATCAAAACAGAGCAATTGCACCCATTCAAACTTCAAACAGATGATTTGCATTCGAAGAGATTAAAGGTGTTCAAAAAGAGAATTCATCATGATTGCAAAGTCTCTATAAAGATTTTAAACAAGGACTTCTTCAAGGCTGTGAAGATTCAAGAAAGTTGATGTGTATTGAGAGTGTTCAAAAAGTAGACTTCATCAAGCTTCTAAAGACTCAATGAAGGTGACTTGAACTTGAAGAGATTGAAGGTGATTCAAATGAAGAATTCATCATGTGTGCAAAGACTCCTTGAAGATCTTAAGTGTTTTTGAAAAATATCATACCTCAAAGAGAAGATCCCTTGAACATCCTCCAGATTATTTGAGGCTAAACAAATCAAGGAAAGCATGAAGGATTTTTGGGTAATGTGTTGACACATGAGTTTGATGTGTCAACACATGGAGACAGTGGACAAAATCTAACGAATGTAGACTTGATGTGTCGACGCATGGAAGTCAAGTATCGACACCTAGGGACTAATGGCTATATTTTTAAATTTTATATTGAAGCGCACATTTAATGAAGCTCCAACAACCTCCAATGGGAAAAATCAATTCAAAGCTTTATATATAAGTCTCCAAATGCATTTATGGACAAGATATACAATATTCACTGATTGATTGAGCTGAAAAATTTAAAAATTCTCTTTGTCTTTAAATTGACAGTTAGTGAGCTATTCAATTCTCATCTACTCTTCATAAAAAGTTTGTATTTCATTTGTATATCTTTCATATACTTGTAAGTGAGAGTTGGAGTATTCTCTTTTAAAAGAAAAATACTTGTAAGTTAAAGTGGATCTTAGACAAAACCACTTGATAACTAGAAGAACTTAGAAAAAAAATTTCGTGTAAAAGTGAGCTAAGAATTTTAGAAATCAGCATCTACTTTATAATTGGATATATCATAGTGGAAGAAGACTTTAAGGGGATCTTGGGGTAAGGACGTAGACCACTAGTTGTGGTTGAATTTCGGTAATTTTTGGTGTACTTTCTTGTACTCTGTTTTTATTTCATTATTGCTTACATTGCATTGCATACATCTTAAACTACTGTTCCATTGATTAGATTAATTTTAATTAATCTTAATTGCTTTAATTTTTGTAAAATTCAATTCACTTCCCTTATTGAATTGCCTTTTGGGCCAACAAAAATGATGATTTACCCTATTCCAAATAAACAATCATAGAGAATGTTTACAAGTGCAAGAAAACAATATCTAGCCAATCAACAATAAAGCATATAATTTGACTGATTTGGGAACTAAAAGTGAATCACCTATTTCTCTTTTTATATAAATCTCCAATGCTGAAATTCACAACAAAATAGAGAAAAATAAGTGGTGAGAGAAGAGTGGGGGAAAGACGGGCTTTGGCAGTGGGAAAGGGGGTTTAGGTGCTGTAGGAAGAAGTGAGAGAGATAGGTATGGGGAGGTGAGGGAAGGAGAGGTGAATGGGTTCGAAGGTCCCGGGAGAGAGAAAAAGACAAAGAGAGTTCCATAGCTATTGGGAGCCATGCCCTAAAACCAAAACTGTGAAGAAGTGCTAAAGAAGAGAGAAGGAGAATCACATCATACTACCGTTGTAAATGGCGAGCGAGTGAAAGACTCGCTACGTTTGAATTTAGGTACTAAATTTTCATAATTGTAGAGTTGATATATCAATTAAAACAAAAAATGAATGGGATAGATAATTCCAACTCAAACTAAAAATCAAACCATAAAAAACAATTTAGTAAGAAATTAACACTCATGTTTTGAGATAATGGTATACAAATAAAAAATTCATACAAAATTTCAGTATAAACTGTAAAATAAAATGGTTGAATAAAAAACTTTAATTTAAAACAAAACATCCATCATGATGTCTCTTAATTATAAAATTACCATCGTCACATTATTTCTCATAAAATTATCTACACAAATACAATTTCCTATGCAATTGATGGGTTCCTACTTTAAAATTTAGAATTTTTAGTGATGTCATACCACTAAAAATTTGTCGCAAACCAAGTGAAAGTGAAAGATAACTCTCAATCTCTATCTCAAATTTCTAGTAGAAAACAAATAGAACATTTCATGACGATGATCCAACTTATTCGGATATTTGTCTACATGTGAACCATATTCACCCGCACAAAAGAAATATAATTAAAAAAAAGAGAAAAATATATAAAGAGAAAAAGAAAGTAAGGGAAAATATAAAGTGACCCATTTTACTAGATAGGTTGTATACCATTACTTATCCAACTTTTACTGTTTCAACTTTCAAACTATCAACTTGGCTGCCAAGAGTTAAAGAAAGAAAAATAGAAAAGAAAAAGAAAAAAAATCAAAAACTCATGACAGATGGATTTATCTTATCCGCCAAAACTGGGTTTATCTACGGCCTAAGTTGCATTAGATCAGTTCTTTCTTTTTGTTTGGTGTGGACAAAGTTGCACCGGTTTTGGTACGGCTAAACTTGTGCAGGACAATTCAGCTTGAGATCAACCTCACACGTGGCGTCCGATGAGCCGTCGATCTCTTCCCCACCCTTCAAGACTACCCCTTTCTCGGCCCTCACAAAAGGCTCGAAGCCGAGTGTCAGGTCCAACTCAACATCGATACCGTCGGCTCGCTCGTCAGCCTTCGCCAGCGACTCTTCCACCGTCTCCACAGACATGCTATCAGCGTCACCGCTCTCTCCTCCCAGACTCGGCGGCTCCGCCTGATGACTCACCAACGAGTCATGACTCGCCGACCCGTCAAACTCTTTCTGATTCAACCAGCTCCACATAACCTGAGCCGCTTCGTCAACAGCCGGCTCCACTTCCACCTTCGGCTTCGCAGCGGCTCGCTTGAACCGGCCCCGATTTCTCGCCTTGAGCAGATCACGAGAACCACCAGCCGAGCTCTCGTCCTTAGAAACGTGTCGGATATCGCAAGCCTTGAGAGGTGGGCTAATGGTGCCCAAAGCCGACTCCGCAGAAAGCTGCACGATCGGCGCGCCGTTAAGCACGGCTTCAACGGCGGCGTGGCAGAGCTGCCAGTTTCCAGACCATAGCAAGCCAGCCGAGCCGTAGATCGGGTTCACGATGCGCCCACACGCCTCATGAAGCAAAGACCTAAAAATCACTGCAATCAGAAAGCAAAATTGTTACTTTTTACCCAAACGAAAGGTATATACTGTGCTTGTTTTCGAAAGCACCAAAAAAAAAAAAAAAAAATTCTTGGAAACAAGAAAAGTAGTTTAGGAAATTACCAGGACGGAGGTGGTCGGGGCCGGCATTGATGAGGTTCTGGAGGCCGGCGCGGCCGTAGAACTTGGCGAGGAAGACGGTGGCGTTGGCTTGGGATTCGGGAGTTTTGATCCACTGAAGGCAGGGTCTGATGGTGCAGTTGTCGCTGCAGCCTTTGCGAAGGACTCGGCATCCATTACAGCTCACCCGCATCTCGCATATATATGTACGTATCTGTATGTATATGGAGAGAGAGAGAGAGAGAGAGAGAGAGAGAGAGAGGAGGGGAGAAGGGGGATGGAGAGGGGTATAAATATATGTGAATCGGTCAGGACGAGGGTCTTGTAAGAGGCCGCTGTGGTTTCCTTTCCTACAGAGCGGTAGGGTGGGGAAGTCTGGTATTCTTCGTTCTCGTACAAATTATTATATTTGGGAAGTTTTGGAGCAAACCAAAGGTTAAATCTTCTCACTCTCCCCTTGTTTTTGTCTACATGTACTTTCCTCTATTTCTTTCGTTAAAATTCCAAAATCCTTCTTTTATTTTCAAGAATGCCCTTTTGCTTGATTGTCTTCTTTACTTCTTGGTCATATAAATTTCGTATGTAATTGATTACTGGATCTAATGATTAATTACAAGTTACTACATGAACGGGATGATATAATTCCAATGACGTATTTATCAAATAGTTCCAATAAGGTTTAGCCTATTTCGAATAATGCTTTGGATGATGTTACTTGGATTTCCCAATATTAATTCATAGATTTTGTGAGATAAAAATCAAAAAAGGGATGGCCCAGTGATTTGTAGTTCTTCATATTAACTATGAGGTTTTAAATTTAATCATTCTTTGCACTCCCTAGTCATCAGTTATCATTCATATATTATATATGTTTTACTAGGTTCATGTGAATGATGACTTCATACAAATTTAAAGGAGAAGTTAGTCAAAGAAATGCACATCATATGGTCAATAGGTAATGCTATGAAAATAAAAAAAAAATTTATACAAAATTTATCATCAGAATTATATAGTTATATAAAAGTCATTCACATTTTAAAAAAAAATTCATTATGATAACTCTTAATTACAATAATATTATTGTCACTGTCACTGCTGTATTATTTTTATAAAAAATTTTATTTTTTAAAAGAATAACATTTTCGATATCAAATACATATAAATCAAAGATGTATTAGTAAATTAGTTGGATTCAAAAATCAAGTACATATTAATATTTCTAACCCAACTAAACTACATAGAAGGTGTAACACCATTGGAGTAGACTTCATTGCTTTATTATGAGCGAGGACACTATGGTCTTTTCATGGTTACGGTGGTTGTGGTAAAATGGTAATTATGAGTGAATCTGAAGGGCTGACAAGAGGAGCCAATGCCATGCAAATGGGTCCAAAACCACGAACGCCACGAAGGCAACACGTGTAAAGACATCCAGAGTCCAGAGTCTCGGCGGCTCGCCACATACTCGAGGGGCACAAGCCCCGAACCACTCGCTCTCATGAGTCACGAGCGAATCGCAATTGAGACAAGTTTGAACCCGATTCCTGCAATTCGTGGGTCCCACTCTAGGACCGCACTTAACTGCGGTGCGATTGGGATGTGGAAAAAGAGAGCCCGTGGGCCATACTGTTGACGTGAGGGAGGGGGCCGCCCACATTTCCATACTCCCGGTTTTGTGGAATTCCGTACGCTGGTTTTGAGATGGGACTGTGGGCGCCCTTTGGATTTCGGTCTCTGGTTTTTGGTGTCCCAATTCTTATCCCATAAGCATGGAGCCGACCCCACCTACCCTTTTTCTATTGTTTTGCCACCATCCAATCTTTTATCATTAATATTTGTTATTCATTATTCATTACTTATTTTAAGGGGACTTTATCAAAATTCCATTATGGTAATAACATTAAATATGAATATTGCTAACAAATTTAGACTTACACCGTCTAAAATACCCTTCCTTTCATATTTTTTTTTTTAGCTCTCTCACTTTTCAAATCCAATAATATATAAATTTAGAATAAATTATATGAAAACTCCTTCAACTATAACTTAGTATTATTTTACTTTCTTAAACTAAAAGAGTGGATATTTTGACCCCTCAATTATAAAATTGTATCAATTCGCTCCTCCCGTTATGTTACAATTTGAGAAATTAACCAAAAACAATCACGTGACTAATCACATGACTAAAAAAATCTATTAAAATATCCTTACATTAAGATAAATGTCTTTAAATATGCATAAATATATATATATATATATGTGTGTGTGTGTGTGTGTGTTTATATTTATATATGGTTTCTCCATATTTATGTATGCATATATAAACATTTTTTTAAGGCAATTTTAACCTCCAAAAAATTTATTTATCACTATAATTTTGTCCAAAAAAACATTTATCTTAGTGTAAGAGTATTTTGGTTTAATTTTCAATCACGTTACTGTTTTACGTTAATTTCTCAAAAGATAATATAATGGAAAGGATGAAGTGATATAAATTCACAATTGAAGGGATCAAAATATTTACTTTTACAGTTAAAGGGATAAAATAATACTAAATTATATTTAAAAAGGTGTCTGTCTAATTCACCCATACATTTATATTAACTCCCAAATTTATATAATTCAGTGAGATGGTGATGGGTGCTGGAAGTGGTGTGAGCGGTGACTGGTACAATGGTCGTAGTGGGCTTGTGTAAACAGAAAAGGTGGTAGTGCTATAGAGAGAGAGAGAGAGAGAGAGAGAGAGAGAGAGAGAGAGTGATAATGGTGTTAGGGAGTGGCGGTGGAGAGAGATGGCGGTGTGGTATTTTAATTACTAGTGAGTTGACGAGGAAGAAAGAGAATGAGACGAAAAAGAAAAATAAGGGCATGGTTAGCAGTAGGGGTGGTAATAGTCTGATGATCCCTTCAATTTCGTTAATTTTTTGTAAGGTTTGAGATTTTTTTAAACTTAATTAGTTTAATAAATAAACTTGTGAATTGAGTTTGAAGCTTGATTTGGTGTGACCAAAAATATATATATAATAATATACTTTTATATTTTATAACATTTATGTATTTAAAATTTTTTATTCTTTAATATTATTTTTTAAAAAAAAATTTTATTAAAAATTTTTTAAAATTAAATAGACATACTTGAGAATTATGATTTTTATTTTAAACAAACTTAAGATATGATTTTAGGTCCAATGAGTAATTCTTTTGGTGTAGCCTGACTCTACCAATGTACACACTTACTTCACGGAGACATCAATGACAAAATTGAAATATATGAGGGTGTCTTTTAAAACTTGCCAAATGATAACGCATGTTTTACCCTTTATTTTTACTTTGACTTTGTATTTTATTTATGTTCTTTTTCTTTTTCTCGAATTATTTTGCCAAATTGACACATCTAGCATAATTAAAAATCAAGTACCAAAAAAAAAGTTATGAACTTATTTTAAAAGGTAAAAATTTGAAAATCAAAATTATTATTTATTTTTTACTCCACATATTCAACATTCAATGATAGTTCATCTTATTGACAAAAACAGTACTTTTTTTTTTTTTATTAATAGTCAAAGTTGCTCTCTTACATTCTGTTTGAAACTCAAATTTTTTATAACAAAAGAAAAAAAAATATGAAGAAAAATAAAACAAAATAAGGATTCCAAACAAAACATTAATAGAAATTGTAGGGAAAAAAAAAACTCACGCCATGGGTATACGATGCTTTTTAGTATTTATTTTGACCCTTTATTTTTTTGATAAAATATATGAAATATTAATTTCATAGTGTTCTTGACCAGAATTCACAATCTTTTCTAATATTAAATTAAATGTTAAGTTGTTAACAACGGCTTTTAATGAGAAGACATTTGATAGTCAATATAATTAAATAATATTTATGACCTCAGGTAAAGCCAAGTTTTGTGGATTACGATTGAATTATCTCAAGGGCCAACTTGACAACTTCGGGTTTGACTTGATTAGCACTAATCCATTGATTTATTCATTACTTTGCTATATTATATTACAGTTGATTAACACAAATGATATTCTTAACTTTTATATTGGGTATGGATCTTAATTGGATTCATTCACAAGAAAGAAAAAAAATTACTTATACATATTCATGTTTTAGGGTTAACTAAACATACAATTTTTATTTTATTTTATATAAACACCTATTCATTGTATTTTCAATTTTCTCATCCAACTAAAAGAAAAAAAAGAAACAAATTCAACTTCTTTGATTTCATTTTATTTCCCTATCTTTTCTCTTCATCTTTTGTTTAACTTCATGAATCTAAGATTCAAACATATAATATTAGTAATTAAGGTACCTATAAAAGCACTCATTGAACGATGGCTCAGTATAACTGAACCGCCTTAAACTCTATAACATGACACATTAGCTTCTTAAATTATCAATTTGTATTAATTAATACATTCTGTTAGTAACTTGTTATCCAAGTATAATGAAAAATTATCGTATAACTCGCACGTGTTTGCAAAAGTGTGATTTTAAACCCAAATAGATTTTTTTCTTATTATAATTACTGTCTAATAGCATAAATGTCCCTTTATTGATATGTCATTTCAAAGAGCATCTCAGATAATTATTATAACAAAATAAGGTCAATTTAAGTATAAAATCAACTATTTTTGAATATATGCAAGTTACATAATAATTTTCTAATAGATTACTTATATATTATTAACCAAAAATATTGATTGACACAAATTGATAATTCAAGAGTTCATATGTCACATTTTAAAATTTACAAGGTTTAGTGATACTAAATAATAGTGTACACACAAATTTCTATGTTTGCAAAAATAAATAAATAGACAAATTTGGTGAAAATAATTTAATTTATTGAAAGTGGGAACGATCCCTGTGATATTTTGAATACAAGAATTGTCTTCTGATTCTTCTCTTCAATAATGTTGACTCAAAGGCTTGAAAGTTTGTTCTCAAATTGAATGTAAAAAAGTCTTTTATCTTCTCCAATTTTGTAGAAGAAGATGATGAATTTATTTATATTGAGTCGACTTGAGGGCTTAGCAGCTTATTCAATTTAATAGAAGAAACTAATAAATTTGTAGAAGCTTAACTGGAGGGCTTGATGGCTTATTCCAAAACAATCTTGATATTCTCATTCAATTTAGTAGAAGAAGAAAATAAGTTTGTAGGGCTTGATGGCTTGTTTCCTTCAATTTTTACATCTCTTTCAATTTAGTCTAAGAAAGTAATAAACTTGTAGAAATTTTGTCATGAACTCGTTGATGGAGTTTCATCTCGAACAATTATTTGAGATCTAAGGCTTCGATAACAAAGTTCTTCAGGGTTTTAAAGGCTTCAATTTGGTAGTGCTTTCTTCCATGACTTGTGCCTTAAGATCGAAGTCTTAAATAAGAAAGTTTTTCAAAACTTTAGAAGCTTGAATCTGATGGAGCTTCCTTTCTTCCATGTTAGAATTACGTAAGAAGAATTCTTCTTCCGTAAATTCTTTCTGGAGAATTGTTTCTTCAATTGTTCCCTGAATTTGATAGAAGACACCCCTATATATAGTTGAGGGTGAAGGAGAGTCCTAATATGGCTCTAGCTGCCTGATTATTATTTCTTTATTATTTTTATTTGCAAAAAGATAAAATTAAAATTTATCAAGACTTCTTTATTTATTTTTAAAAGAAGATATCATATTGACACGTGGCGACACATGATTTGACTATCCATGTAATATTGATTTGAAACTTATTAGACACGTTGCAATATTTGACTTGTCATAATTGTATTATATTTTTAGGCTTTTTGCAACACGTGGCAATTTGTAATTGGCTAAAATTTTGCATGTCTACAAATATTTTCTTGAGACTTGTTCACGTAAGCGATGTAGGAGCATGACAAGTGCGCAAGTCTCAAAACTTGAATGCTTAGACTTTTTTTTTTTTGGAATGACTGAACTTGAAATTTGAAGTTGCCTATGTACCTCATAGAGATTAAGCCAAACGTAGTTCAATTTTGTGCACATCGCCATTTAAACTGATGTGGTTAGAAAAAAACAAGCAGTTTAAGCACATGTGCCAAGAAGCGTTGCAGAATCTTTAGTTTTCAATTTTTAAAAGATGACAGATAGCCTTGACTCGTATCAAGTAGCTCTTTCTTCACTTGAGAATTGGACTTTAATTTCTTCAACTTTGTGGAAGAGAATGTATTTTATTGAATTTAATGACCGTGAGGAATTTCACTTTGCTTGACGCAGCCTACTTGAAGATATGGTCGAGTGTATCAACATTCGTTCTTTGCCCCCAGTATGCTTGAAGAGAGGCGGAGAATTTGATTGTTTGGAATTTTTTCCTTTGCTGTAGCCAATTTGTTGATGACTTCTTGACTGGTTGAAATTTTTTTGCTAATCTTGAATATGTATACACGAACATTTCTTTTTTATATGTTCATCAGTTCATGTAAAATTTGCTGCTTCTTTTTGTTTTTCCCAACTCATGTTGAATGTCGCTGGAATTCAATGACTAGGATAAATTTGGTTCGGCTCTAATCAAAGAATCCAATTTATAATTGGAAAAGACTTCACAGAATATCTGAAAAGCACCAATTAAACCAAGTGAGATATGAATTGCTTTGTCCCTTTGCGTAGTTCATCCATGAGGTAAACCATTAGCAAAGAGGGAATTTTAATTTTTTTTTTTCTCACGCACATGGCATGGTGAAGAGCACTGCCTTCAGTTTTCTATGTAACATTTTGTGCTTGTGTATATGCCAAAACCTCAAGTTTCACTGAAGCCAAACCATTGTATCGTGGCCTTTTGACGTTCAATCAAGGCAACCATCTCCTGGTCTGCGTACTAATTATTGAAAATTTATATTAAAAGATATGTTTTGTATAATAGTTTTAGTGTATATTAATAAATTAGTTATTCTATTTTAATGAGGATCTGTGTGAGAAATGTTTGCATTACGTTATTTATTTAATGATTATGCATGTGTGTCTTTTATTTTATATAGTAGATGATTTGGTGTGTAAAGTACGACTTACACACGGAAGATCAGATCATCGGTTCTTATGAAATATAAGTTTATCGTTCGCAGTCTTAGATGAAAATAGACACACCATCAGTAGGACTGTAGTACAAGATTTTAATAGGTGTATCTTGACTATGGAGAGCGGTATAGTTCTAACTTTTTGCATTAGTACACTTTGTGTGTATTGAACAGGACCGTGTTGAGATAATTGTTTTTATACTGACTATATAAAACAATTAATACCTCATGATTATTATGAGTGCTTATTCTCTTAATCCTAATATAATAAATAGACACGTGCATGTAGTATTTATTATTTTGATTTACAGAAGAGTGAGATTTTTTGTGAATCAATAAACTCAGTGAGTTGGACAATAACATTACGTGTATGGTGAATATTTATTATTGATGGAATCCACGTCCCCGTATAGGAATTGATGATACCCTATTGAAGAAGCTTATAAGTTTTGATTATGTCAAACCCTACAGGTAGATTATGAATCCGACATATCAAACAAGTTAAGTGGAAGGTCTCAATGGATTAAATAAGTCTATTAAATTTAATTGTCAGTAATTTAATTTAATAGACGGGTATCTGTAATCTTAATCTGGAGAGATAAATAGACATTTAATAATACGGAGCTCGAAATATAATTTCTAGTATAACAGAGAGTGTAATTATAATTCGTTAGTGGTATAAATTATAATTTACGTAAATAAGGATTAATCTTGATTGGATTAGGAGTTCTTATTTGCGTAGGAAGCCCTAATTATACTAATTTTATGGTCCATGTTGTAGCCTCTATATATACGCGCTCTAAGAGCTGCTGGGGTTACACATTCTGTACATAATTGAGAGATACACGTTTTTGTGAGGAAGAGAAACCCTAGCAGCGGTGAGCCCACTCTCTGTAGAGCAAGGCGTGTACGAGGAATGCAGCAGAAGTTCGAAGGTTGAGTTCGAGCGGTTGCTTCGTGCTTAGTGCTGATTTTTGTTATTCGGGATCAAACTAGAGAGATCTCGAAGGTATGATTCTAATCACGTAGATTAGGCTATACTAATCAGATCAAAATTTTTGATAGTATGCATATACACTATAACTAGGTCGTGAGAAATTCTGTAGTACCCAACACTAACATCTATCCCATTGATGTGAATCGGTTAGTCTTTTTTTGACATATCCTCCTTAAAGATGGTTGGGTGTGCGGCCTACACTTACTCAACCATAAAAGTAGGCATTTTTTTTTGGTTGGTTAAACTCCAATATGTTCGTAGATAGAAAAATATGGTAAAAATAAATTTATTAATTTAACAAAAAATATGGTGAAAGTAAATTCATTAATTTATTGAAATTGAGTACAATTCCCTCCGAGATATTCTAAATACAAGAATTGTCTTTTGATTCTTCTCTTCAATAATGTTGATGGGGTTTGAAAGCATGTTCTCAAAAAGTTTTTTATCTTCTTCAATTTGGTAGAAGAAAATGATGAATTTATTTTTGTTGAGGCAACTTATTCCCAAATCAATACGGATAGGCTTAACTTGGGGGGCTTGTTCGATAATAAATTTGTAGGATTTGATAGCTTGTTCTCAAATTAATCTTGATATCTTCTTCACTTTAATAAAAGAATATGATGAATTTGTTGAAGCTTGACTTGAATGCTTATTTCCAAATCAGTTTGGATATCTTGTTCAAATTAGTAGTAAAAAGTAATAAATTAGGTAAAGCTTGATTTAGTAGTAAAGCTTGATTTAATTTGAGGGCTTGACGGCTTATTTCCTTAAATTTTTGTTGATGGAGCTTCATCACGAACAATTGTTTGAAATTAAGGTTTAGGCAAGAAAGTTTTTTGAGAATTTAAAGATTTCAATTCGATGGAACTTTTTGTTGAATTTAATAGAGAACACCCCAATTTATAGTTGAAGGTGAAAGAGAGTCCTGATAAGACTTTTGCTGTTTTATTATTATCTCTTTATAATTTTATTTACATAAAAAGATAAAATCAAGATTTATCAAGACTTGTTTGATCATTACCTCTTTATTTATTTTTAAAGAGTTGATATTATATTGACATGTGATAGCACATGATTTGACCATCAATGTAATTTTGATTTGAGACTTATTAGACATGTAGCAATATTTGATTTGCCATAATTGCGTTATATTTTTAGGTTTTTTGCAACACGTGTCAATTTGTAATTGGTTAAAATTTTGTATGCCTAGACATAGTTTTTATGATTGTTTGTAATTACCCTTTAAAAATTTTTAAAACGTATTTCTAATTGTCTTTAAGCTACTTTCAAGCATGGTGAAAGTAGTTGCAGGACAAAAAAATATGTATTCTCCAATTTGGTCTTTTAGTAGATTGACCCGACCCAAATGGATAGGGTTTGCACTTTTCATGGTCCTAAAATTCTCATCATGGTGGTGCCATGGGTTTTGTTCTAACACTTCTACATCTAACTTGGACTGGTGGACATGATCCGCCCCGAGTCCGTTTCTTGATTGCCCATGAGTGATTGACCTGGCTCAGATAACCATTTCAATTGGTGTTGGATAGGATGTGGCATGGTGGCATAGATGGTGGAATTGGATTTCTACTCTTATTCCTGTTTTCGGCTCAACAATGGGATTCAAATTCCTGCCTAACCCCTTGCATCATTGTGCACTAAAATTTTGATTTAGGACCTGTGGCCTGTGGGCTAAGTCTGCAACTTAAGTGGTTTTGGTCGTGTTGATGTGGCTCTTGTAGGCATGCTCTGGATGAACTCCTTGAGCCCATAAACCCACAATATTCGACTAACCCACTAAATCACTAATCCAAAACTTGTAACCAAAATCTAAAGCCTGCAGACAGAAAAAGTCCAATAGTTAACTAGTATGAGATTCTTCAACATTCATGCATATAAGATTTTGTCATGTGTTATTTATTGTATTAAAAGTCTTTACATTAATTATAAATTTATGTTGATGATGTAATAAAATATCACATATATCAATTTAATAGGAATAAGCATTAACAGTGGCAGACCCACAAGTTTTTCTCAATGAACGTGAAAAATACTCTTTTAAGTAATGATTTTATAAGTAAGATGATAAATACAGAAAACATAATAATATGCAAAATTCTATATATTGATAACAAATTTTTTTCTTACACAAAATAATATCCAGATTAATGTGACAAACTAAAACAATTGTTGTTGTTGTTTCATATTATGAAACTTTTGCAAAATAGCTTCATTTTTTATAGTGTTAAATATGTATCTTTCAATGTATATCACCAAGGAATAATTCATACATTTCTCTTTCATGTGATTACGTAGTAAAGTCTTGATGTTTGTTCTAAAAAATCAACTGAACATTAAACAAATCAACAAATCAAGGAACATAGATAATTGGCGGGTTCGAAGTCGTTAGCCGAAGCGTGAAAAATTTAGCTTCAAAGCCTTTGGGTTTCAAATTCGTCAGTGACATCCGGAGTGAGTGAGCACAGAATGTGGTTGGGTTGGGAGAGAGAGAGAAAGCCCATCGTGAGAAAGTTTGTAGGGAGAACACATAGAGCGAGAGTAAATTTTAATTGGGTATGGATTTGGGTTTGAACAACTTGGGCTGCATCGTGTTATTTGAATTGAGGATAGTGAAGTCCATATTTAAAATGGGTAAGGTGAAAAAAAAATTTTCTTTCAAAATTCAGCGCACGCGACCATAGCTACTGGGCCTAACCCTTGAACATTGAACAGTTGATACTATCTATATCTATACTTATACGTATTACATACATATACAAATGTAGTGGAGGCTCTCAGGCCTCCAAAAATCTATCTTTAAATTTTCAAAAAACCTAAAATACTAGGAAGCCACGTGACCCACCAATATCTTTTAATCAATCAGACTCCTCTCTCCCCCTCTTATAAAGGAAATAAAAAATAATGATTAAACAAAAAAGCAATAATAAAAACATATTAAAGGAGTTAAATACATACAAGGAAACACAAAAATTAGCTAAAAGGAAAAAAACTAATCTATGCGAAAAAAATCAAATAAAGGAAACAAAATCCACAAATTTGCTTGCTAAAAAAAACCAATCAAGCCTAATTATTAGCCGTCTTTCCCTCCCCCCCACCAAACTATAATAGAGAAGTAAAAAAAGAAACTAGCAAATCTTTCTAATTGATTAAAAAATCTTTCTAATAAATCCTATTCAAGGTTGTCAAGGGAAAATTTCAAATCCCTCTAATTGATTAAAAAATCTTCCGCAAAATAATCCCTCTAATTGAGTAAATAATCTTTCATAAAATCTCCAACTGCCCTAGGGTAGATATGGTAAGAAAGAAAATTTCTTATATCTTCCTAAATGATTAAAAAAACCCACAAAATCTCCCAACCGGCCTATAGTACATCACGGAAATAACTAAGGAAAAAGAGTCCTAAACCATAACAAAGTGAACTCCACGATTTCTACCTCAAATCATTTAAACGTTAGATTTTCGTGGTACAATTATTGAGAAATTCGTTCCTCTCCATCGGTCCTCCTTTTGTCTCCCTCTCCTTCTTTCCCTCGGGCACCCACCAACACCGATAGCCAACGTTGCTGATAGTGTTGTTGAACGCAGCTGAGGACATGATGTCGAAGTGGCGTTCGACGATATGAGGAACCACCGAGGCTCCATCCACTCAATCCGCTACCAAACTCCACCTCCGTCTACCCAAGATGAAACATGTAATATGTGTATATGTTCTAAAAGTTATATTTATTAACTCTTTTTTTCCTGCAATAATACAGACTGTCCTTTTATTACTCCAACTGTGAACTCATATGCCTAGGATGTAAAAATGTATATACTATTGATATAACTTTGAATAAATAGATTCTCAAACTTTCTATTTCAATTTCTTTTTTTAGTTTTCTCTCACAACTAGGTTATCTAATGAAAACGTTATGTATATTTTTTTCCACCACTCATTCCTCATCAATCATATGGAATTTATAGGATATTCATTTGCAGGAAAATCAAGTTAATCATCAGAGCATTCCAGGATTAAATCACTTTTGCTTCTCCATTTTCTTATATCGATTTGTATGAAAACTGTTACTTTTTTACTTTGATGAGCATTTTGTTTCTCTTTTGAATAGTCAGATTTTTAATTTTCATTCTGGATTTGTTATTTTTCAAGTGGATTTTGCACTAGCATTCAAGGTAATCAAACAACCCCCTCTTTCAATGTCTCTTTTAAGATATGCAGGCTTTTCTATTAAACTTTTTTTTTATGTTTAATGATTTGAATTTGAGGAAGGATAGATATTTTATGATTTTTGATAAATACAAGAATGGTGGATGTCTTTACAGTTGTTGAAGTGATGAGGGGTTAGGATCTTAGTGGAAAAGATTTTAGCAGGAAGAGTTTGATCAAACAAAATTTCAAGCGGTCATTGAATTAAATGGGTTACACCCTTTTCAATGTGTGTATATAGTTCACTAAATTTCAATATGTGTATTAGTGAGGTTTTAGTCTAACACAATAATAACTGTTTACTTCACGCACTCTTCCGTTCATCTCTTTGTGTAAATACATAAGTTATTGGATTTTTCACTTTGTCTTATTGACAGCTTATACAGTTTTATCTCTGCAATTTAATGTTGAATTATTAGATTAATATCAATGGCTCAGTATCTATCATCTAAGTAATTTTTTAGTTCATTGAAATACTTATACTATTTTATTAGTGAGATTATAAAATTTGACCTGAAAGGCAAAGAGACATGGTAATCAATGCGATGTCATGCAAATATGATAAAGTGTCTACGATAGTTATGGAATTGTCCTAGTGTGAAGGATAGTAAAATCTGGATTGAAGTCTTTAAACATCTACACTTTCATAAGATTATAATCATGTAACTTCATTGGCAATAATTGCTATACAGTTAGCCAAATATATAATTCTTACTTTTATATATAAAAAGAGGGCAAATGTATACTCCATACAGCAAAAATTAAAATTCAGAACCACCTCTTTGCTTTTTCAGGTAACTTAATAACATATTTCAGAATTATTGTCCAGTTTTTTGTTGTCAAGAATAATATTATGTTTTCTATAATCTGGACTTTGTAAGTCTTAAAAAAGTAAATTGCTCTGACTCTCTTACAAAGCTCAGTTGTTGTCATTAATTGGTTTTATTTACATTGAGTCTGATTTGTTAAAAATTTTATCTTTTTGGTATACAGATATCAGGATATGGATGAGTTGAAATGTTGAGTATAATGAAAAATTAGGTTATATAAGCTGGATACGATATGCAAATATTAGCATTGATATGGATGAGCTAGAGTGTTAAGTATGGTGAACAATTAAGATATTGATGAGTTAGGTATGACATCCAGATATTGCATTGCGTTTTGAGTTTCTTGTTTAGTGTTATTGAATCCACTAATTTGAAGCACTTTCTTTGATACAATAAGCTTATTAACATGGTAGTTCTCGGTACAAATGATGAACAAATGATCAATACTCAGAGAGTGCTCAATTCATTGGAAAGAAATGAAAATCACTAGGCGATTGAATGTACTGCAGTCAATACAGGGACTCGTGATTTCATTGAAGGAAAACTATGTATACATGCCATCCCATATATGAATGCTTTCTTACAAATTGAAACATCTAATGTGCTGCATAGTTTCAAATAAGCATTTTGATTTCTAAATCCACATGACACTTGATGGATCTTCCCAAGCAAACATATTGTGATTTGTGCATTAAGAAAAATGATATTTTTTTGCATTTGGATTCTTATCTGAGGGCTACATGACATTGCATGTAATTATGGACCTGAATTTTGTGGATCTTAATCAAGGCGTTTGGAATTATGCTTCTTTTAAAGTTGTATTGTGTTTTGGTTAGGATTTAAAGGGACAACCCATAATTTAAAACCATGGGTTTGCACTTCATTTTTTTTTTTTTTTGTTTTCTCCACCTTTTTATTTTTTTGGTTTGGTAGAGAAAGGGTTGCTCTTCAAGATTAGTCGTTGATATCCCTTTTATTTTTATTTTCCTAGTTTCTTTATTTTCACAGTGTACATCTCTTTTGCTTTCAAAGAGCTGAGGAAAAGAAAATTAAAAATATTTTTTTAACTCAAATTTTTTTTTTGAGAATTTCATATGTTAAAAAAAAATTCCTAGAATCCACTTGAACCATTTATTATGATATGCGGAAGATAGATTGAGGTTGATTAGGTTCAAGTTCATAAAAAATTTCCTCATCCAAAAAAAAGGTACATAAACTTTTTAATCTGAACTTTGTTACTTCATAGTTTTATTAAGCTATTTAGACCTCAGTATTTATTGCCTAAAAATTTTCAGCAACAAAAAAATTCTCTTAAAAATAATTTTCTATAATCCTAAGTTTTATTAAAATTTTCAACATATTTTATAACTTTTCGTGTATAGCATAGGTTACCGCTAGTATATATATGTATAATGTAGTGTCCTTAAAATACAAATAATTCACACTAGAATTCCAAATCCACATAAGATAAAAGAATTGTTTTGTGATAATAATCCTATAAAATAAGATAAGTCCACCTTACACGCGAGTATCCAATCACTGTCGCTTCCAATTTACCCTTCAACAATCAACTGAGTGCTATAGGCTCACACCACTAATTCAAGGTAAAACAAAAAAAATAGTTAATTATAAACACACCATTTCAACTATGACTCAGTATTTCTAAGTCCTTCTAAATTTTAAAACCTAATATATTGACTTTTCAAAACTATCAATTTGTATCAATTAACCCATTCTATTAATAATATATTAACAATTTGTGAAAAGAGTAGATGAAAAATTATCATATAATTTGCACATGTTCACAAAAGTTTATTTTATCCTTAAATAACCTTTTTTTTTTTTTTTGAACTAATTATGTAATGACTAAACTTTGTATTGTCCTTATATTTACATGTTGTTTCAAGGGTTTTTTTTTTCAATTCATTAGATAACTATTGTAACAAAAAAAAGATCAATTTAGATATAAAATATACTTTTATAAATATGTACAAGTCACATAACAATTTTTCATCTATTTTCTTAATGGATTGCTCATATAAGATATTGATTGATACAAAGTTGTAGTTTATGGGATCAATGTGTTATGTTTTAGAGTATCAGGAGGTTGATGGAGAGCCTACCATTCCCCCTAATGACAAAGGGAACGGGAACGAGAACAGAGAACGGGTTAAGGACCATATCGAAGAAGCACAAACAAGCTATGCAGTCCAATCGAGAACGGAGATAGTAGGCGACTAACCGGAAAACACCCATTCTTGGGATGAACAACTGAGGGCCATGCAGGCCCAGATGGCAGGAGTCTTGGCTGCTGTGGAGGCCAAGGTTCCGAACATGGTGGACTCGGTCATCGGTAGAACGACTTCACCATTCATCCAGAAGATGATGGACTATCCCCTTCCCTTGAAATTCAAAATGCTGACGGTAGATGTGTTCGATGGCTCCAAAGACCTGGTGGACCACTTGGAAACATTCAGGACACTTATGCACCTGCAAGCAGTGCTAGACGAGATCATGGGTAGAGCTTTCCCCATCACGTTGAAAGGTTCTGCATGGACCTGGTTCAATAAAATCAAGCCAGCAACGGTCTCCACCTTTACCAAACTCAACAAACTCTTCATGAGACATTACACCGGGGAGCAGAGGTAAAGAAGGCCAGCTGCGCACCTATTGACTGTGAGATAGAAGAAAGAGGAGACCCTGCAGGAGTACGTAGGGAGGTTCAATCAGGAGACTCTAGCGGTGGACGATGTGGAAGACAAAGTGGCCGTCATGACATTCATAAGCAGCATAAGAACTGGAAAGCTCCTCTTCTCCTTGTCAAAGAGGCCATCTCTAGACATGGCTGAGTTGATGCTTCGAGCTCAGAAGCATATGAATGCAGAGGACGTGATGAGCGTCAGGCGAGAAAATGACGGAAGGAGCAGCTGACGCCCAAATAAGAAGAGGTCGGGTGGTACCTTAAACGAGGAGAGGGAAGTAAAGACGAACCGAAGCAGCAACCGATCATAAAATCGGGCAGAAGACAGACACGAGCACTATCGCGAGCTAGACCGAACATTCACCCCCCTCACATTGAAGTTGAAGGATGTCCTAATGGAAATAGGCGACGATCTGGTGCTAAAATGGCCAGAGCATCTGAAGACACCCTCAAGCATGCGGAATAGAAAGAGGTATTGCCAATTCCAGCATGATCATGGCCATAACACGAAAGATTGCATCGACTTAAAACAACAGATCGAGGATTTGATCAAGCAAGGTAGACTTGGCCAATATGTCGCGGGTTGAGACTGAGAGCGGGGGGATCAACGTAGCCCAACACGCGCCCAAACCAATAACCACCCCATTGGAGAAATAAGGACCATAGTCGGTGGGTTCGCGAGAGGAGGGGAGTCCTCTTCAATATGAAAGAAACACGTTCGGGAGATTCGAACTGAGGTGGAAGTAATGCTGGTCGTAGCACCCAGTAAGAAGACTTGGACGGAAGGCCTCGTGATCACTTTCACAGAGGAAGAAGTTGCTGAGCTACATTAACCACACGATGACCCTTTGGTCATCTCCAATTTCAAAATCTAGAGAGTCCTAATAGATAGGGGGAGTTCAGCGGACATTCTGTTTTGGGGGGCCTTCGAGAAGATGCAGATCGGTAAGGACAAGTTGCAGCCAGTCAACTTTTCCTTAGTTGATTGTACCGGGGACCGGGTGGTTCCCCTCGGGTCTATCATTTTATTGGTGACCCTAGGGAAGAAACCATATTGGGCGATGAAGATGATCCACTTCTTGGTGGTGGACTGTCCGTCGACCTACAATGCTATTATTGGAAAAATGGCGTTGAACAAATTCAAAGTTGTAACGTCCACCTACCACCTTAGAATTAAGTTCTTAATCGAGAATGGGGTTGGGTGCGTAAGGGGTGACCAGAAAGAGGCCCGGGAATGCTACATGGCTTCTCTAAATGGGGAGGCCAGCAAAGAAACCCTGGTTATCGAAAAGCTCGAGCCAAGAGACAAAGAGGAAGTTAGAAGAGGTGAGCTAGTAGAAAAGCTAGAAGACGTTCCTGTCGAGACACAAGGGCAGAACAGAATAGTAAAAATTGGGGCAACAGCACCTGTGGAGCTAAAGACAGGGTTACGACGGTTCCTCAAGGAAAATGCTGACGTGTTCGTCTAGTCTCACAAGGATATGCTCGACAATGATACAAGAGTAGCAGCTCACTACCTGAACGTCGATCCCGAGGCTAGGCCGGTCGAGCAGAAGTGGAGAAACTTTATGCCAGAACGAAATGATGTAGTGGCTAAAGAAGCCGAGAAGCTGGTTCAAGCGAAGTTCATTACGGAAGTGCACTACCCCACCTGGCTCTCCAATGTTGTCATGCTGAAGAAGTCCAGTAGAAAGTAAAGAATGTGTGTTGATTTCACCGACCTGAACAAAGCATGCCCGAATGACAGTTTCCCTCTGCCCACAATTAACCTCCTTGTCAACTCCATGACACGGTATGAAATGCTAACCTTCATGAATACTTTTTCAGGATATAACTAGATCTGGATGGCTAAGTGTAAGCACCCCATTTTTACCCACTCGGCAATCTCCGGCCCGACCAGGACTGGTTTCCAACATCACAACACATGTAAGCTTAAGATGAGCCTTTCAATCTCCAATCCAACCAACTGGTTGCTTCTCAGGTCCCCAGGGATCCGCTGGAGCCTTAAGTGCCATTATTCCAGGCAATTTTCTAAACCGGGTGGTCCCGGAAACCAACGCCATCCAGGTAGTTTCCCGGGATTGGGCGATCTCGGGGACCAACACCTCATCAAATTCTAGATGGTTCATTTCTGGCGCCTACTAGCCCGCCAATGTAGAATGTCCGTCGTTTGGTAGCTTTCTGAGACCAGGCGTTCCCGGAGACCAACACCACCCTTCTAGGTAGCTTTCTAGGACCAGGCGTTCTTAGGAACCAATACCACCCCTACAAGTAGCTCTCTAAGAACAGGCATTCTTGGAGACCAACACCGCACCGGTAGTTTTCCAAGACCAGGCGGTCTCGGGAACCAACACCTAGGTCAGCACCGGCGCTTGCTAGCCCGACCCGGTGAAAAATGACCAAACCTGCCCCTTTGGGCCTCTAGGCACGTTTTGGGAAAGTTCAAAATCCCTCAAAACGATAAGTTCATCCTTCCACAATGTTTTCAAACCATCAGGCGTCCCCCGCACACCATTTGGTCCAAATCCGGCTCACTCTAGTCAAAATGACCATTTTGCCCCTGAATGCCTCAACACGGCACAAATCCCACTGGACGATAAAAGACTCTCTCAAAACCATCCTTGAATAGCCCTGCACACTTAGCACAACCTACCAAACTATTCCTGACCATTTCCAGACAACTCCGGTCAAAATGACCGTTTTGCCCCTGGAAGCCCAAAAATGCCCCGAAACAGCACTGGTCTTGGGATTTCGAGCGGAGGGTTTCACCACACACCCCTGTTTAACCCAAGGAATACCCTACGACACTCAGCTCACACGACTCAATAAAAGTTCCTTGGAGCGTCTCACAGACGCTTCGCCTAAATTGTCTTTTCTCCCGATTCCCTGATTATAACGCACCGTCAACCGACTTGAGAAATGCGTAAATCAGGGAATTCACGGAAGCTCGTTCATAGATCTTTCCATCAATACGGCTCGATCGAGTAGATCACCTCCTGCAGCCCTCCATCGTACGGTACAAAAACTATAACTTTCAGCAACTCCTGGAGCGTCTCGCAGATGCTCCGCCAAGGTTGACTTATTCTCCAATTCCCTAACCAAAACGCATCGTCAAACGACTTGAGAAATGCGTAAATTTGGGAATTCCAGAAAGTATTTCCAGAATACTTTCCATCGGTACCGTCTGATTGAATAGATTGCTTCCCGAAGGCCTCGATCACATGAAATGAAAACAGCCACTTTCAAACACCCACGGAGCGTATCACAGACGCTCCACGAAAGTTTCCTTTTTGGCACACTTCCCAAGACAATATCACTCACCTCCAAACATGATTCAAACTTTTCAAAACATGAAAGTTCATCAGGAGCACTAGGAGAACATCCCGAGTACGGCCGATTCCCCCGGAACCTTCCCGATTGACCCAATTATTGAGGCAAAGTTTGGACGAACTTACCCGGTGATGGAGCGTATGCTACATGCACTCAAATTTTGATCAGATCAACCGACTTTCGATCAACGGTCGAGATTTAATCAGTACACAGGGTGCCACGTGTTATTCTGGCAATAGAACAGTACCTGCGCATATCCTACATGCGCAAGGCCAAAATGTGACCATGCGCATGTAGCGCATGCGCACGGCCTGTTCCAGTTGCCTATAAATAGAGGCCTCTGTCCGTGTACATTCCAGGTCCAAAATTGATACGAAACTCTGCTGAAATCACTCCAGAACCTCGAATCTCCATATATATTCACCCCCTCCAACACTTAGGCTAGATTCTACCCCTCCTAAGCCTATACACTCCACATACAAGGCCCCATACACACTTATACACTCCACTCTAGCCTCTCAAACCTTCTTGAAGTCACTCAAGCTCTAATCAAGACATCTATTGAATACTACAAATGTGTTAAAGGCAAAAGGTGGTATCCCTTTTACATTTATACTCTCCCCCACTCTTCTCTTCTCCCTCCTAGCCTACTTAGGCTATTCTCTATTTTAACCCCCATCTTCAACCCCCTTTTCTTGCATGCTTGAGCTAAGAGGGCTCTTAGATCATGCCTAGAGGAAAGCAAGTGAGAGCCACCGTGTAGGGGGACCTCTAACTAGCCTACTTTAAGATGGTATAGCCTAGAAGCCCCTTGTTTATGTGGTGTAGCCTAAAAGCCTTGTATGTAAATCATGACCCCTTGCATATTCCTATTTTGATCATGTCTAGTATGCTTGGCTTCATTTTATACTTATTGTCATGTTCCACAATGCTTACATTACTCTTAATTTTATGACATTTCCAAGCTCTACATTTCTTTCAAAAATTGTTCCAAGAGTTGGCCCCTTGAAGATTAGGATGAGACCTTAGGAGTCATGCCTTAGAAAATCCCTCACAACCCCCTAATTCATACTTTTGCATCATCGTATTTCAACTTGCATAAAAGTTGCTTTCAAACTCTCTAATTTTCAAGGTTTCCATTCTCTCAAAGTTAGTGGTTAAAATGGCCCCATGGAACCCTCTCTTGAGTGGTCTCCCTTTATATTGGCTATAGGTGCCCTAAATTGTTAGAATGGTTCCCTTTTCTCTTTATGATCGCCTAAGAATGATGTTCAAGATCTTTGATTTCTATGGTTCCTATTCTCTCAAGTTTAGTGGTTGGAATGGCCCCATGGAACCCTCTCTTGAGTGATCTCCCTTTTGTTGACCATATGAACCCTCTCTTGATGGAATGGTTCCCTTGAAAAATGGTTTTCAAAATCCTTCTCTCAAAATGATTTAAAAAATGCACTCTCTCTATCTTTGCATCAAAAATGATTTTTCAAAAATTACCATCATTATGTTGAATTTTGACCCCTTATACTCTTGTCAAGATAGTAGTTATAATGGCGATAAGGAAACCTTCCTTGGAATGGTCTCCAATCACCAACCATATAAACCATACTCTTGGCTAGAGTCAAAATTTTTATGGAAATGATCTTCATAAAGATTGCCAACCAAAGTCCATTGCATATCATGTTTTGTTTTCAAAACTCTTTCCAAGAATGCATCAAAACAACTTTCAAGACCATTCTCCAATCTAACCCTAGGTTAACTTGACCCTAATTACCTAACCCTAGGTTAACTTGACCCTAGTTACCGCACCCTAGGTTAACTTGACCCTAGTTACCTAATCCTAGGTTGACTTGACCCTAGTTGACTAACCCTAGGTTAACTTGACCCTAATTATCTAACCCTAGGTTGACTTGACCCTAGTTGGCCAACCCTAGGTTAGCTTGACCCTAGTCATCTAACCCTAGGTTAACTTGACCCTAGTTACCTAACCCTAGGTTGACTTGACCCTAGTTGACCAGCCCTAGGTAACTCGACCCTAGTTACGACACCCTAAGTTAACTTGACTCTAGTTACCTAATCCTAGGTTGACTTGACTCTAGTTGAGCAACCCTAGGTTAGCTTGACCCTTGTTACCTAACCCTAGGTTAACTTGACCCTAATTACCCAACCCTATGTTAACTTTATCCAAGTGCACTCACCTTAGGTTAACTTAACCCTAGTTAGTTAACCCTAAGTCTTCTTAACCTTAGGTTAACCTAACCTAAGTTAGTTAACCTTAGGTTCCCCCTAACCCTAGGCCGACCCAACCTAGGTTAGTGAACTTCAAGGTCCCAACACTTGGACCTTTTTCTAAATGATCATTCAAACTTTCAAATTATCCTCATAACTTATTCCTCCAAAACCTCCTACCCCCATGACTTCAAAAACCCAACTCCATACACTCTTCTAATGTTCTTACCCTCCATCTTTAAGGCATTTCTAAAAATATTTTCAAAAGGTCACAAACCTAAGGTGCCCTTAGCCCTCTTATGGTTAGGGATTCCAAGGACAAGTGATAAATTAAGAACAACCTCTAAGGTTGTCCATATTAGGATTTCAAACCCTTGGCCATTTCTAAAAACCACTTTAAAAAACTAATTTATCAAAACACTCCAAAGCCATGCCTCCAAGGTTTTCAAAACAAGATTTCAAAAACACTTTCAAGTTCTCTTGAGTCATGCCAAAGCATTTTTTCCAAAACTTCCTTAAGTTGATCCAAAAATATTTTCAAAAAACACTCCATCGTTTAATTTCAAGTCAAAACTTCTAATACCACAAAGAGTCTTCAACTTTCAAAGACCACAAAGAGTCTTCAACTTCCAAAGACCTTAAAGTGTCTTAAACTTTTCCAAAGACCTCAAAGTGTCTTAAACTTTTCCAAAGACCTCAAAGTGTCTTAAACTTTTCCAAAGACCCTAAAGTGTCTTCAAATCTTCCAAAGGCCCTAATGCGCCTATTTTCCATCGAGTTCTTGCCCGAACTACGAATGACTTGATTCTCGTCAAATGAGATACATAAGCAACCTAAAATGGTGCGGTTATAGCTTTTATTCCAACTCCAATCCATTTTTTTGAAAATTCCAATCAATTCAAAGTTTCTATTCTAAATTCTTTCAAAACCCCCTTTATTTTCAAAACTTCTTCCGAAAACTTGCATCATACATCAATCATCCGAAAAGTGATGACTTGACTCCATTTTTCAAAAACTCCAAAGTGGATATTAAGTGGACAATGGTAGTCGGTTATTCTAATGAGTGAACAAAAGGGTGACTAGACATGTAGGTACCGAAAGGGCAGGGTAAGATGATAATCTTAGGATATCTTTCTTACATGTAACCAACCCCCGAACTTTAAATTTCTGTTTTCGAAAGACCAAAATGGAGTTATTTTCAAAAAGGGCTTAAACATTTCAAAAGGTTGCCAAACAACCTATTTTCCTAAAAGTCCTCTCTTGAGGGAGTTTTCAAAAATCTTTTTTAAAAAACTCTAAATTTAATCTTTGGATTAATGCTCAATTTTAAGTGCCCAAACTCACCTTTATCAAGTTAGGTGGCGACTCCTATTTTTTTAAAAAGCTCTTAGTCAAATCAATTTTCTAACCTAGTCGCACTTGTCCTTCTAGGGGGATGAGGTTTAGTGACAGAGTTCCATGCTTTAAGGTCTTTGAGTCGAAAGGACCTTGGACACCCAAAAATCGGGGCGCGACAGCTGTCAACTCCACTGGGGACTTTAGAGGGTTAGGCCATTAACATGTCTCTTCACCCTTCACTCACCTAGAATCTTCAATTACCTTGTCCGGTTTTATCCACCTTCCAAAATTTTCAAGTTTCCAAAAACAAATCCTTATTATTCAGAATGATTTTTAAATAAGTATCATCGCTTGCATTCATCGCCTGCAATCATGCTTTTACATTTACCATCTATTTTATCTTGCATCAAGTTTGTCAAAAAATTACTAACTCTTTGCATTTTTCTTTTGTAGGTGGACCTTGGTTCATATTTTTATTTCATGTCTTTTTGCCATGTATGTGAATGAATGGACAGGATGTGATGTGTGTTGTTGGTTCCTTTCCTCCATTTTTCAAAAGTTTCACACACACTTGGTGCGCTCACTTGCATTTGCATTTTACATGTATTGCCTGGTTACTACCCTTCTAGATAGAAGGGGGAACAGTATATTGACTGTGGGCGGATGCTGTGTCAGTTTCTTAGCCTACAGTCTCTTGAAAGTTCCCCCGCTCGAACCACTAACCAAAGATGGAGTTCACCCTTTCAGGGGTGGACGCCGGAGGTTTGAAGGTTCGGGAACCGAGCTTTTTAGGAAGCATTAGTAAACCCCCAACATCATGCTCATGTAGCACTCCATGCATAGCCAAACCTCTGCCAGATTTAGGACACATGCTTCGATTTCAAAATAAAGGAGGAAAGGGCGACCGCTCTATTTTTCCTTATAAATTTTGCTTAATCCTTGATATTATGCTATCTAATTCTTGCTGCTTCCATGTACATGCATCATAACTGCCCATGCATTGGAATTCACTTCAAGATAAGAGTTCTCAAAGTAACTCAAGTCATTGCATCTTCATGCATCCAATCAACCTCTAGAGAAAGGCTCAAAGACCTTCTCGCTCAATTTAAGCCAACCCAAAACTCCTAAGGGTACCATGAGACCCTAAGGATTCATGGCACACATAAAAGACATCTCATAAAGAGGGGCCCTAATCCCTCTTTGCTCATGGAGATAAGGTTGCCAAGAAGACAAGGGAGCAATTCAAGCCAAGGGCTCTTACCAACAAAGCAGATCCAAAGGCTCAAGAGTAGTTTAGGATCCTATAATGTAAATGTAGAAATAGGTGAGAAGTCCCAAGGAAAGTGTTCCCCCTTCCCATTTGTATGTATTTTTGAAAAAATTCTATGTACCGAAGGGAATTCATCTTTATAAAATATTTCTTATTGTCAAATGAATGAATGAATCTACGAATGGATGAATGAACAAGGGCAGGTATAGTATTTGCATGCAGGGGCAGTCCCGTATCTCCAGACATGAGCCAAAGCATCATGCTTAGTTCCCTTCAAAAGGCAGAGGCATCCTTAGGACATGCATCGCATAAGGCCTTTCCAAATCAAAAGCCTAACTTGCAATCTTTTTGCTTTGTTTTTCTTTATATTCTTTTCCTTCCCCTATCTCATCAAAAGACTAGCTATAGTTTTGGTGAGACTGCTTGCATTGTAGGTCACCATTGCTCCAAGGAAAGAAAAAAGATGGACGCGAGTGACCCCCGTCCTTCGAACGCCAGTCCATACCCGACAACGTATAGCACAAATGTCCAAAGAAGGCGACACTCTTGATCAACACAGTCATGCCGCTCGAATCTTTGCCATAAAACAAGGAAAGCAACCAATGCAAGAGAATATGGACCCCCTGGAAAAACTGGCCGTCCCACCAAAGGATCAAGCCGTCGATCCAAGACTGATAGAGGGCAAATTGGGTGATATTTCCGCCACGTTAAGGGCCGTGACTGCTAAACTACTAAAAATTGTTCAGGATGACAGAAAAGGATGGGACCCTGATAAGGCTTGGCCGACCTCGAAGCAACTACCTAGGGGCCTTCAGGAGATCCTCATCCCGAAAGGAACTGCTCTCCCAGTCAGAGTTCAAACAACTAATCTCCTTGAAGCCACCATCCTGGAACCTTTCCTAATCATCTAGCCTATGCAAACCAGTCTAATCCTAACCACTGAAGCCTTACCTCACCCTCCGCATTTCCGTATCATTCTCACCCCTTACCAAGAACTGGAGGCTCTAGAACCCATGGTTGCAATGGCCGGATTTATCCCCCACACAGACCCTCGGAGAGCCATGAGACCCCTGCCCCTTGTATATACTCCCATGCCTCAGAATATCCTACTGTTTCCCGTCACCTTACCCATTCTCCCCCAGATGGAAAAACCAATATCCGTTTCCTTACCAATACCGCCAAGAACAACTCTACCTCTGCTGTCGCAACCACCTGTTACCGACTTGCATAAGGTACCCTGGAATTACCCCCCGACTCTTACCATAGACGAACCTGTTACGGAAATTGGGGGGATGACTTGGTCAGGCCGATGCTATACTTCGGAAGAGATAAAAAGAAGAAGGAAAGGAAAAGATAAGGAGGGAGAATGTTCCAATCCTTTGACGGAACATGAAATCGCCGAATTTGCCAAAGCCCTAAAGAAAAATGACTATGATGTGATGGAGCAACTTAAGAAAACCCCTTCCCACATCTCCATGTTGGGTCTGCTTATCACCTCTGAAACCCATCGTAACGTCTTGCTCAAGGTCCTTAAAGAAGCCCATGTACCGGATAGCTTTACCCTTGACAACCTGCAAAACATGGTGGGGCTCATCATGGCACCAAATGTTATCACCTTTACTGACGATCAGATCCCCGCCGACGGGACGGGACATACGCAGGCACTACATATAACTGTCAAAACCAAAGGGATGATCGTATCAAAGGTCTGGTGGATAATGGATCGGCTCTGAATGTTTGCCCATACTCAACCTTGGAGAGACTTAGGATGGACCAATTCCACTTAAACCACAACAGCATTGTTATACGGGCCTTCGACGGATCCAGGAGAGAGACAATGGGGGAAATTGAGATACCCGTCGAGATAGGGCCTGTTACCTTTGCTATGAAATTCCAAGTTCTACAAATACCTTCAGCATATAACATGTTGCTCGGACAGCCATGGATTCATTCGGCCGGAGCAGTGCCATCCAGCCTTCATCAAAAGATTAAATTCATCATCAAGGCTAAGCTAATTTCCATCTTCGCTGAAGAGGAGTTTGTGATTTACAAAGCTGACACCATTCCATACACCGAGTTGGCCGCCTCATCTTGTTTCCAGTCTTTAGAATACGTCACTGCAATACATGAAGGAGACATAGTCGAACCAAGGAATTCAGGTAATACACAGATGATCGCTCGCTACTTCTAAAAGAACGGGTATCAGCCAGGCAAGGGGCTAGGGAGAAAGCTGTAAGGGATTCCTGAAATTCCAGACATCCCATCCCAAAGACATACTTTTGGCCTGGGATACAAGCCAACAAAGAAAGAAATCAAGGAGCAAGCTCAAAAAAGGAAGCGCTCGAGGGTTGCACCCAAAAAGGGAGGAAAGGAAGAAGTAGCACTCCAATTCATGGAACTTTGCTTGACAGAGAACGACAATGGCCTTAAGAGAGGAAAGAAGGAGGCAGGCAGCCAAGTCAATCACCTTCAAGAAGCCTTGATGATCGATGTACCTCCACCTACAGATATGGAAGTGCCGGAGCACGACACCATCAGGCCCGCCCTTCTGGGTGAGAGCCTTGATAATTGGGACAGTGAGAATCTTCTTCGAGCGCGCAAGTTTCGGTACAAGCTTGCCGAGGCACTCCATGCATCTCTAAATCCCTAAAACTTTGTCATCTGTCTATCTTTCTATTGTTATTTCCGCTTTCAAATCAAAAGCTGTAGTATGAAATATCTATATATAAAAGAGGAGAATTACTTCCCTGTTATTGAATGACCCTCCTTGTTGTTCTGATCAGGAACCTGCTTGTCCAACGTCTTAGCCAACTGATTGAAAGAATGCCTATTCTGACTAATCACAATTTCGAGACTGAATTCGACTATCAACGCTCGGGAATTGAACTTGATGTCAACAACACCGATGAAATCCTAGAAGAGATTTTAGAGCAATTGGAAAAACATGACAACCGCAAAACTCCCAATATTGTGGAAACAGAGACAATCAATTTGGGAAGCAAGGAATCCCTGAAGGAAGTCAAGATAGGGACATGATTAGATCATTGGCAACGCTGGGAAATGCTGGAGCTCCTGACCACCTACATTGATGTCTTCGCATGGTCTTACCAAGACGTGCCAGGGTTGGAGGAGTCTATTGTTGAACATCGATTGCCCCTAGATCCGCAAGTCAAGCCCGTGAAGCAAAAGCTTCGAAGGCTCAAGCCCGAATGGAGTCTGAAAGTCAAAGAAGAAGTAGTCAAGCAGTTCCATGCTGGGTTCTTGCAAGTGGTCTAATATCCCCAATGGTTAGCCAACATCGTCCCAGTCCGATGGGAAAGTCCGAATGTGTATCGATTTTCGAGATCTCAACAAGGCCAGTCTAAAAGATGATTTCCCATTACCTCATATAGATATCTTGGTGGATAATACGGCCGGTCATGAAATGTTCTCTTTTATGGATGGGTTTTCGGGATACAATTAGATCAAAATAGCTGAGGAAGACCGGGAAAAGACGGCTTTCATCACCCCATGGGGAGTGTATTGTTATAAGGTAATGCCCTTCGGGTTAAAGAACGTCGGGGCAACCTATCAAAAGGCTATGGTCACTCTCTTCCATGATATGATGCACAAAAAAGTGGAGATTTATATGGATGATATGATAATCAAATCGAGAGCCCAAGAGGACCATTTGATCAATTTACGAAAAGTATTTGATCAACTCCGCAAGTATTAACTCAAGCTTAACCCCGCCAAATGTACTTTCGGCGTTGCCTCTGGGAAATTGATAGGGTTTATCATCAACAAGAGAGGAATAGAAGTGGATCCTGCCAAGATTAAGTCAATCCTCGAAATGCCACCCCCAAGGGGAGAGACCGAAATTAGGTCCTTTCTCGGCAAGTTAAATTTCATTAGCAGATTCATTTCACAAATGACTCACCTTTGTGAGCCAATTTTTAAATTACTAAAGAAGAGCTCCCCTAAAGAGTGGAATGAAGAATGCCAACAAGTTTTTGAGACCATCAAGGGGTACCTCTTGAAGCCCCCGGTACTGGTACCACCAACCCCGGGAAGACCCCTCCTGATGTATTTAACTGTTCTCAAGACCTCAATGGGATGTGTATTGGGACAGCATGACGAAACTGGGAGACGGGAATAGGCCATCTATTACCTTAGCAAAAATTTTTTACCCTATGAGGTCAAATACACCATGCTCGAAAAAACTTGTTGCGCCCTGGCATGGGCATCTCATCGGCTCAGGCACTATATGCTGCATCACACCACTTACCTCATATCCCAGATAGATCCAATCAAGTACTTATTCGAAAAACCCACTCTTTCCAGCAGAGTGGCTAGATGGCATATGATTCTGGCAGAAATCGACATAGTCTTCACAACCCGCAAAGCAGTTAAAGGGCAAGTCATAGCGGATTACCTGGCAAAGAATCCTGTCAAGAAGTATCAACCCATGGATCCTAGCTTCCCCAATGAAGATATCTTATACACTGAGTCTGAGGCCAAAAAACAAGAAGATCCGAGGTGAAAAATGTATTTTGATGGTGCTTCAAATAAGAAGGGCGCAGGAATTAGGGCAGTAATAGTATCCGAGAAGGGCAATCACTACCCCATTGTGTCCAAAATAAAATTCGACCTTTGCACCAATAATATTGCTAAATATGAAGCTTGCATTTTGGGGTTGCGATTGGCATTAGAGATGAAGATTGAGGAGTTAACGGTCTTCGGGGATTCTGATTTGGTGATTCAGCAAACCAAAGAGGTGTACCAGACCAGAGATGACAAACTTTCTCTTTACCATGAGCAAATTAAGGGCCTTTGTCAAAGGTTTCAGAAGATAGGTTTTCACCATATTCCCCAGACTGAAAACAGTTTTGTTGATGCCTTGGCTACCTTAGCTGCGGCTATCAAAGTGGATGAAGGTTTCGAAATCCCTCCTCTTCAGATCTTTGTTCGGGATACCCCATCACACTACCTCAACACCTCCACCAAATTAGATGGACGACCCTGGTCCTATGACATCAAAAGATACATGCAGACCGGAGAATTCCCTACCCAGGCTGTACAAAACGATAAGAAGATTATCCGGAGGATGGCAGCCCAATACTTTCTAGTAGGAAATGAGCTTTCAAAAGATCTCCCCTAAGGCTCTTGAAATGCGTTGATGCAGCGGAAGCAGGAGAAATTATGAGGGAGGTCCATGAAGGAACCTGTAGGCCCCACATGAACGACCATACTCTCTCCAAAAAGATCCTCAGAACAGGATATTATTGGACCACCATGGAAACAGATTGTGTTCGATACGTCCTCCGATGTCACAAATGTCAGATACACGGGGACATGATCAAGGCCCCACCCGTTGAGCTTCATTCAATGGTAGCCCCGTAGCCTTTTTCTATGTGGGGAATGGATATGATTGGCCCAATCTCTCTAAAAGCCTCAAACGGACACCGGTTCATCCTGGTTGTCATCGATTACTTCATGAAGTGGGTTGAAGCCACATCCTATGCACATGTCACCAAGAAAGTAGTGAACAAATTCCTCAAAAGCCACATTATCCCACATTATCTGTCGATACGGGGTTTCAGAATCACTCATTACCGATAATGCTACCAACTTAAATAATGACTTGATGAGCCGGTTGTGTCAAAACTTCAAAATCATCCACTGAAACTCGGTGGGCTACCGGCCACAAATGAATGGGGCAGTAGAAGCCGCCAACAAGAACATCAAGAAGATCCTCCGAAAAATGATCGACCATTACAAAGATTGGCACGAGAAGCTGCCTTTCGCACTCATGGCCTATCGAACTATAATGAGGGTCTCTACCGGGGCAACACCATAAGAGTTGGTCTACGGAAGTGAAGCGGTACTCCCGGTCAAGATAGAAGTTCCTTCTATGAGGGTGCTAATAGAGACTCAGCTAGAAGAGGTAGAATGGATCAAGGATCGTTATGCTCAGCTATGCCTGCTAGATGAAAAATGGTTGGCCGCAGTCTACCACGCTCAATGCGATAAAAAGAGAGTAGCTAAGGCGTTTCATAAGAAGGTGAAACCCCTACCTTTTCAAGTCGGGGATTTGGTATTGAAGAAGATCATTCCTAGCCAAGAAGGAGCTCAAGGATAATTCGCCCCTAATTACGAAGGGCCATTCGTAGTCAAGAAGATCCTGATAAGGGGGGCACTAATACTGGCAGAGATGGATGGGCAGGAGTTCCCCAACCCTTTAAATTCAGACGCAGTTAAACGTTACTTTGTGTAAACTAGAAACTCCCCTTCTCTTCTAAAGCAACAGGGAAGTCCAGCTACAATGAAAAGGAGGCCGTGAACTCTGGATAAAGGAATTAAATGTATTCCCTTTTTGAACCATCAAAATTTTTGCAAAGGGACTCATAAGGATTAAACAGCTTAAATTGATATGATGAGAGGCCATTAATTCATTTTTCCATGCACTATACCCTTTTGCTATAACCTTATTTCGAGCCTATTACATTCTCCCAACAAACTTGACACGGTGATTACCATCCAAAACCGGTCAAAGTAAACTTGGTAAGGCAGAAGAAGGGGGAAAAACTGAAGGAGAAAGAAGGTTTCCCATACAAAAAAAAAAAAAAAGAGAAAGAGATTGAATAACGATTGGTGTCTCTTGGGAGTTAATAGACAGTGCAAGTGATAATACTAGGACAAAAACCAAGGAAATGATAAAAATTCGCATCAAGAGAAGGGAGATGGAGAAAGAAACCCGCAGATAAAAGAAAAAGACCTGAAAAGGTGATCACCGGCAAACCCTTGAGATCACACAACACCTTGAGCCTTTGACACCATCCCTCCCAAAATTTGTAACCCAGCCTCATTGCAAACTGACCCAAAAAGTCCTCTCTGATCAGTGAAAACTGCTTAATCTGGACTGAGTCCGACGCAAGAAAGACGATGATTCTTGAATAGGGGCAAACATTTGAAATTCCCAAGCTGCCGCTTCGACAAATAGGCCTTCCCTCAGCTTCGAGAAAGTTCCCTCAAAAAAAAAAAAAAAAAAAACAAAAGAAGCAAAAGGCATGACCCCAAGGGCACGACGAAAACTCGAAGGAGCGTTGCGAGTAAAAAGATGGAGGCATGGCAAGATATAAATCTGTTGGTACAGTGAAAACTCATAAGGGCACCGAGACGCAAAAATAACAGAGCCGGGGTCAGTGAAAACCTGCAAAGGCGCTGATGGCAAAAAGGGCAAAAAAAAAAAAATTTCCACACTCTCCTCGGATTTCCCCCAACCATCGAGTGGATTATTCCCAGGCCACGATAGGAAAAGACAGGGAGAGATTGTGATCGTCAAAATGGCACCCTTTTGAAATCAATAGGCCAAGAAGAAGGAACCATGCGGGTCCTTACCAAAGACACCCCGAGGAAAATCCCATTCCAGGGAAGTAGTTCTTATCAATAGATACAATGCTCGTTATAGTACATGTTAAACTAACAAATTGATGCAGGAACAAGAAGATGGTGACATATCCCAGAGAAAAGGTGAGGTTTGTTATAGCTAAAACCATAATAAATTAGCTAATGTGAGCATGTCTACAAATGCAGGGAATCCTGGAAGAAAGCCAAAAACCCAGAACCACAGCACAATAAAAGAAAGAAGAAGAAGAAGAAGAAGAAGAAGAAGGAACAGTCGTGTCAAGGGCGAGGGACTACGATGTAGCGATCCACGTCTCCATTCGAAGAGTCCTCATCGAAGCCTTAGCAGCAAGACTCACAAGATCATAGATAGCAGGCAAGGGACTAGGCTCACCAAATAGTGGCACCACCAATCCTCCCCCGGAAGAGCCAGCACTGGTAGGAGCCTTGAAAGAAGAAGTCAATAACTGGCTCAACCTATGGCACTGACATCGATCAAGGAGGCAGTCCCTTTCCCGCAAAAGGGTGTGTACCATATCCCTCAATTGGACTATGAATGCGTCCCGCGGGTCACCCTCTACTGAAGAGGAAGTGTCTTGAGATCCCTGAGGGCGTCTAAGTCGCCAAGAAACATCAACCAGAGGAGAGTCTCTCGCCCTGGACGCCTCCTCCAGCTGTCTCTCTAAATCACTCCCTCGGCCTCTGCTCGTCTCCGGCTGAGTTTCCAACTCACTCATGCGGGCACGATAAAGTCTCTGTAGGCGCCTCACCCTGATGGTAGCAATAGCCAAGAGATCGGCATACCCTACCGGAGGCAAAGGCGACTCTGGAAGAGGATCACGGATCGTGGCACCCCCCAAAACATACTCCTGAAACCATCTGGTGTAATCAACGGTGGCTATCGGAACGAAAGAGAATGGGTCGTCCGAAGTATCATGCGCCCCAAGAGTCTGCCACAACTCTGTCAGCTCAGTCACTATGCCCCTCGGAACCTCGTCACCAAAATAAGCTGGATACCCTGTCACCGCGGCAGTGTACGGAACGTCCTGCATCCGACCCAACTGGTGGAGAACCCGAATGCCAAAGAAGGGCGCAACACCCCTCAAGCCAATCAAAGGGATAAAAACCTGACACAAAGTCCGCACCGCACAGTGAATCAACATTACATAAACCCACATACCACTGGACCGAATCGGACCTCCTCGTCTGGAGGAAGGTCACCCATGACATCTGAGAAACGGCAGTCAACCCTGTCAGTAATCTCCTGCTGAGACCTCACCAAAGCACAGATGGGATCAACCTCCGGATACCATATATGGCAGGTAATATGATGAATGAAAAAGTGCTCAAGAGCCCACAGCTGGAAAAGAGGCCTAGACCCCCTAAAAAAGGTGTCCTCCCCACTCTGAAATCGGGAAAAGCTCACATATGTCTCGCCCATAGCCAACGGGGTGTAAGAATACCCTCGACGGATTGACAACAACAAAGAACGGAGCCTGCCATCCACCCGACCACCCCCCCGGGGGAACACCAAAAGACTCAACAAGATGAGGGCAAGCGCGTTCATCCAAGCAATGGGCCACTCCGTGGAAGTATGCCAAACATCGGAATAAGCAGTCTGACCAGTGCAAAACTCAAAGTGATCCAACAAAAACCCACCTCCAGTGCCGGAAAAGCAGGGTGAGAAGCCATATCCAAAGCCTGGCGTCTAAGCCCCAACTGACCAGAAATAACAAACATAAAGCCTCACGGAAAGTCTGGGCTTACTATACCCTCCTGGCCACTCCTCAAACCCAGCAAGCGCCCATACTTGTGAGATGTCGGTGTCATCTCAAAATCACTGAAACGGAATAAACACAGCTCCGGGAACCAAAAGGCGGCCGAGGCCTCAACCAAGCCTGATACCATAGAAAGAAGCGATCCCAGATACCCGAATGCCCTACAAAAAATCTGCTGCTCCTCCTCAGTGTAGCTGGCATACCAAGCCCGGAGCCGAGACATGACTACATCACCCTCCTCCGCTCCCGCTCACGGAGTAAAGGGACTGCTTTGACTGCTACCTCTAGCCGAGCTACCCCGATTACTGCCGCCCTCCTCGAGCTCAATCCGTGGCGCCTTCCCGTAACACCTCCTGTTCGGACCATCGCCCTCGGCCTCTGACATCCTGAAAAATGACAACATTCGAGAGGATCAGTCAGTCACTAATATACGAAAGGTGCAAAGATAAGTGCATCAATGTATACACATGAAAAAATAATAATAAAAAAAATGAATGAAAAAAGAAGAAGAAGAAGAAAAAAAAAAGAAAAGAAAAGAAAAGAAAAAAAAAAAAAAAGAAGAAAAGAAGAAAAAGAAAAAGAAAGAAAAAGTGGAAGGGCAAGGGCCCCACCTATCACTGGTCAAAAATTCCCTACAGGTTTTCAAGCTTTTTCCTCAAAAAAAAAAAAAAAAAAAGTTTGGTTTCTAAATTTCAAAACCGGTTTTCCTGGTTTTCTCTTTCGAAAACCCTGTTTCAAAAAAAAAAATTCAGCGGTTTTCAAGCTTTTTCCTCAAAAAGTTTGGTTTCTAAAATTCAAACCAGTTTTTCGGGTTTTCTCCAAAAACCCAGGCTCAAAATTTTTATAGGGTTTTCAAGCTCTTTCCTCAAAAAGTTTGGTTTCAAAATTTCAAAGCCAGTTTTTCGGGTTTTCTCCTTCAAAAACCCTGGTCCCAAAATTTTCTAACGGATTTTCAAGCTTTTTCCTCAAAAGTTTCGATTCTGAAATTCGAAACCGGTTCCCCGAATTTTCTCCTTCGAAAATCCCACTCCTGAAAACTTCCTACAACTGTAGTTCCTCCGGGCTTTCTCCCTCGAAAGCCCCTTCCTCAAAAGGACTTGCTTTATCTAAAGATTTTAAAGCTAAGTGTTAAAATTTTTGAAAATTTCGATAGAGTAGTGCCTTAAAAAGTCACTACCCCGGAATTTCACAAATCACAAACACAGCTTGAAACATCTCAAACCATCAACTAAAATAACCCCATCCTCCAAAAGAAGCTTCCCGTTTTCAAACGCAATTTTTAAGCCAATTTTTCGATCTTTTCAAATTTTCCTGTTTCATCTACATCTCCAAAAATTTCATAAAATTTTCAGGAACATGCAAGAACATCACTACAATTTTCAAAAAAATTTTTTATGATTTTTCAACCATCTACGAGATCCATTTTATAATTTTCTTCAATTTTTCCTGTTTTTTGTAATTTCTAAAATTCAAAAATTCAAAAATTCAAAATTTTTCAGAAAATTAGGAAACTTCATACGGTTGTTCTACACATATTTCTAAGGTTCTCGGTATAAAAATTCCTCACAAACGGTCAATATCCAAGCTTCTAGAGGCAATTTTTCGCGTCCTGCAGGAAACCCTTTTCCCCAAACGCACAAAAACATTCAAAACACATTCAAATCTCCACCAAATCACAAAAGTGATTCGATCATTGTGTTCTAAACATCTTAAAGCATAGGAATACACTGATCACTCGCAAGAAATGGGGACATATGCATCAAAATAGACAAATTTTCAAAAAACTAACCTTTCGAATTCACCAGCGAAAACCAAGCTTTCCGGCGACAATCCGGTGACGATGGTGATCTCCGGCAGGTGCCCGACGTCACCTAACGCTCCTCTAACGATTCCCGATCGAAACTCCACGAAACACTTCAGAGAAAATCTCAAAATCAACCAAAACTCAAAGGTGTAGTGAGCAAAACGCGAACCTGCTCTGTTTTAATGGCCACGGGCTAGCACGTGTAGCAGATGCGCCAAAACAAAAACTCAACTGGTGCATGTATTGGATGTGCACGACTTATATCACCAAATGCGCATGTAATACATGCACTCGGCCCTTCAGCTTCCCGACAAAACCAATTTCGAGCTTCCCAAAAATCTGAATTCACTCGTAACGGCCTTGTTAAAAGCCGAAAATCGAGCCTTCAACTTTCACCGGCAGGAATCAGTTGCCCTGGACCCAAATGTGTCAAGCTGGTAACCCAGTTCCCGATCTAGGCCTAAGATTTTTCAAAATCTTCCAGACTAGAAACCCACAAGGGGGTTTCGAAGCATTCCCAAATTCACCGACACATCGTCCCTTCGATTGCCTGGCGGTCAACGTGGGATCCTTCCTTATTATTTTTCTGTCTTCGACAAGCAAAGCCAGAAAAAGAGGGGCAGCTATAAGCATCCCATTTTTACCTGCTCGGCAATCTCCGACACGACCAGGACCGGTTTCCAACATCACAACACATGCAAGCTCAAGATGAGTCTTTCAATCTCCAATCCAACCAACTAGTCACTTCTCGGGTCCCCAAGGATCCGCTGGAGCCTTAAAAGCCATTATTCCAGGCAATTTTCCAAACCGAGCGGTCTTGGAAACCAATGCCATCCAGGTAGTTTCCCGAGATCGGGCGATCTCGGGGACCAACACCTCATCAAATTTTAGGTAGTTCACTTCTGGCGCCTGCTAGCCCACCAATGTAGAATGTCTGTCATTTGGTAGCTCTCCAAGACCAGACGTTCCTGGAGACCAACACCACCCTTCCAAATAGCTTTCTAGGACCAGGCGTTCTCAGGAACCAACACCACCCCTACAGGTAGCTCTCTAAGAACGGACATTCTTGAAGACCAACACCGCACCGGTAGTTTTCCGAGACCGGGCGGTCACAGGAACCAACACCTAGGTCAGCACCAGCGCTTGCTAGCCCGACTCGGTGAAAAATGACCAAACCTGCCCCTTTGGGCCTCCAGGCACGTTTTGGGAAAGTTCAAAATCCCTCAAAACGATAAGTCCATCCATCCACAATGTTGTCAAACCATCAGGCATCCCCCGCACACCATTTGGTCCAAATCCGGTCCTATTCCGGCTCACTCTAGTCAAAATAACCATTTTGCCCCTAAATACCTTAGCACGGCACAAACCCCACTGGACGATAAAAGACTCTCAAAACCATCCCTGAACAACCCTACACACTTAGCACAACCTACCAAACCATTCCTGATCTAGGTCAACACCTAGATCACCTCCCGAAGCCCTCCATCATACGGTACGAAAACTATAACTTTCAGCAACCCCTGGAGCGTCTCGCAGACACTCCGCCAAGGTTGACTTTTTCTCCAATTCCCTAACCACAACGCACTATCAAACGACTTGAGAAATGCGTAAATTTGGGAATTCTAGAAAGTATTTCCAGAATACTTTCCATCGGTACGGTCTGATCAAATAGATCGCTTCCCGAAGGCCTCGATCACATGAAACGAAAACAGCCACTTTCAAACACCCACGAAGCATATCACAGACGCTCTGCAAAAGTTTCCTTTTTGGCACACTTCCCAAGACGATATCACTCACCTCCAAACATAATTCAAACTTTTCGAAAACATGAATGTTCATTGGGAGCACTAGGAGAACATCCCGAGTGCGACCGATTCCCCGGAACCTTCCCAATTGACCAAATTATTGAGGCAAAGTTTGGACGAACTTTTTCGGTGATGGAGCGTATGCTACATGCGCTCAAATTTTGATCAGATCGACCGACCTTCGATCAACGGTCGAGATTAAACCAATACACAGGGTGCCACGTGTTATTCTGGCAATGGAACAGTACCTGCGCATGTCCTACATGCGCAATGCCAAAATGTGGCCATGCGCATGTGCTACATGCGCACGGTCTGTTCTAGATTGCCTATAAATAGAGGTCTCCCCCCTTGCATATTTCAAGTTCGAAATTGATACGAAACTCTGCTGAAATCACTCCAAAACCTCAAATCTCCATATATATTCTCCCCCTCTAACACTTAGGCTAGATTCTACCCCTCCTAAGCCTATACACTCCACATACAAGGCCCCATACACACTTATACACTCCACTCTAGCCTCTCAAACCTTCTTGAAGTCGCTCAAGCTCCAATCAAAACATCTATTGAATACTACAAATGTGTTGAAGGCAAAGGGTGGTATCCCTTTTACATTTATACTCTCCCCCACTCTTCTCTTCTCCCTCCTAACCTACTTAGGTTATTCTCTATTTTAACTCCCATCTTCAACCCCCCTTTCTTGCATGCTTGAGCCAAGAGGGCTCTTAGATCATGCCTAGAGGAAAGCAAGTGAGAGCCACCGTGTAGGGGGACCTCTCACTAACCTACTTTAAGATGGTATGGCCTAGGAGCCCGTTGTTTATGTGGTGCAGCCTAAAAGCCTTGTATGTAAATCATGACCCCTTGCATATTCCTATTTTGATCATGTCTTGTATGCTTAGTTTCATTTTATACTTATTGTCATGCTCCACAATGCTTACATTGCTCTTAATTTTATGGCACTTCCAAGCTCTACATTTCTTTCAAAAATTGTCCCAAAAGTTGGCCCCTTGAAGATTAGGATGAGACCTTAGGAGTCATGCCTTAGAAAATCCCTCACAACCCCCTAATTCATACTTTTGCATCATTGTATTTCAACTTGCATAAAAGTTGCTTTCAAACTCTCTAATTTTCAAGGTTTCCATTCTCTCAAAGTTAGTGGTTAAAATAGCCCCATGGAACCCTCTCTTGAGTGGTCTCCCTTTATATTGGCCATAAGAGCCCTAAATTGTTAGAATGGTTCCCTTTTCTCTTTATGATCGCCTAAGAATGATGTTCAAGATCTTTGATTTCTATGGTTCCTATTATCTCAAGTTTAGTGGTTGCAATGGTCCCATGGAACCCTCTCTTGAGTGGTCTCCCTTTTGTTGACCATATGAACCCTCTCTTGATGGAATGGTTCCCTTGAAAAATGGTTTTCAAAATCTTTCTCCAAAAATGATTTCAAAAATGCACTCTCTCCATCTTTGCATCAAAAATGATTTTTCAAAAATTACCATCATTATGTTAAATTTTGACCCTTATATTCTTGTCAAGATAGTGGTTATAATGGCGATAAGGAAACCTTTCTTGGAATGGTCTCCAATCACCAACCATATAAACCATACTCTTGGCTAGAGTCAAAATTTTTATGGAAATGATCTTCATAAAGATTGCCAACCAAAGTCCATTGCATATCATGTTTTGTTTTCAAAACTCTTTCCAAGAATGCATCAAAACAACTTTCAAGACCATTCTCCAATCTAACCCTAGGTCAACTTGACCCTAGTTACCTAACCCTAGGTTAACTTGGCCCTAGTTACCACACCTTAGGTTAACTTGACCCTAGTTACCTAACCCTAGGTTGACTTGACCCTAGTTGACCAACCCTAGGTTAACTTGACCCTAGTTATCTAACCCTAGGTTGACTTGACCCTAGTTGACCAACCCTAGGTTAGCTTGACCCTAGTTATCTAACCCTAGGTTAACTTGACCCTAGTTACCTAACCCTAGGCTGACTTGACCCTAGTAGACCAACCCTAGGTAACTCGACCCTAGTTACCACACCCTAGGTTAACTTGACGCTAGTTACCTAACCCTAGGTTGACTTGACTCTAGTTGAGCAACCCTAGGTTAGCTTGACCCTAGTTACCTAACCCTAGGTTAACTTGACCCTAGTTACCCAACTCTAGGTTAACTTGACCCAAATTCACTCACCTTAGGTTAACTTAACCCTAGTTAGTTAATCCTAAGTTTTCTTAACCTTAGGTTAACCTAACGTAAGTTAGTTAACCTTAGGTTCCCCCTAACCCTAGGCCAACCCAACCTAGGTTAGTGAACTTCAAGGTCCCAACTCTTTGTCCCTTTTCTAAATGATCATTCAAACTTTCAAATTATCGTTATAACTTATTCCTCCAAAACCTCCTACCCCCATGACTTCAAAAACCCAACTCCATACGCTCTTCTAATGTTCCTACCCTCCATCTTTAAGACATTTCCAAAAATATTTTCAAAAGGTCACAAACCTAAGGTACCCTTAGCTCTCTCGTGGTTAAGGATTCCAAGGACAAGTGATAAATTAAGAACAACCTTTAGGGTTGCTCATATTAGGATTCCAAACCCTTGGCCATTTCCAAAAACCACTTTCAAAAACTAATTTATCAAAACACTCCAAAGTCATGTCTCCAAGGTTTTCAAAACAAGATTTCAAAAACACTTTCAAGTTCTCTTGAGTCATGCCAAAGCATTTTTTTCCAAAACTTCCTTAAGTTTATCCAAAAATATTTTCAAGAAACCCTCCACCATTTAATTTCAAGTCAAAACTTCCAAGACCACAAAGAGTCTTCAACTTCCAAAGACCTCAAAGTGTCTTAAACTTTTCCAAATACCTCAAAGTGTCTTAAACTTTTTCGAAGACCCCAAAGTGTCTTCAAACCTTCCAAAGGCCCTAATGCGCTTATTTTCCATCGGGCTCTTGCCCGAACTACGAATGACCTGATTCTCGCCAAATGAGATACGTAGGCAACCTAAAATAGTGCGGTCATAACTTTTATTCCAACTCCAATCCCTTTTTTTAAAAATTCCAATCAATTCAAAGTTTCTATTCCAAATTCTTTCAAAACCCCCTTTATTTTCAAAACTTCTTCCATAAACTTGCATCGTACATCAATCATCTGAAAAATGATGACTTGACCCCATTTTTCAAAAACTCCAAAGTGGATATTAAGTGGACAAGGGTAGCCGGTTATTCTAATGAGTGAACAAAAGGGTGACTAGACATGTAGGTATCGAAAGAGCGGGGTAGGGTGATGATCTTAGGATATCTTCCCTACACGTAATCAGCCCCCGAACTTTAGATTTCTGTTTTCGAAAGACCAAAATGGAGTTATTTTCAAAAAGGGCTTAAAGATTTCAAAAGGTTGTCAAACAACATATTTTCCTAAAAACCCTCTCTTGAGGGAGTTTTCACAAACTTTTTTTAAAAAACTCTAAGTTTAATCTTTGGATTAATGCTTAGTTTTAGGTGCCCTAACTCACCTTTATCAAGTTAGGTGGTGACTTCTTTTTTTCTAAAAAGCCCTTAGTCAAATCAATTTTATAACTTAGTTGCACTTGTCCTTCTAGGGGGATGAGGTCTAGTGACAGAATTCCTTGCTTTAGGGTCTTCGAGCCGAAAGGACCTTGGATATCCAAAAATCGGGACGCGACACCGAGCATGACCAGGAGCATACAACCTTCATTACTGACCGGAGGCTCTATTACTACAACGTGATGCCATTTGGACTGAAGAACACGGGGGCGACATATCAACGGTTGGTCAACCTCATGTTCAAATTGCAGATCGAGCGCAATGTGGAAGTGTACATGGACGACATGTTGGTAAAGAGCAAAAAGGCCATCATCCACCTACAAGACCTAAAGGAGACGTTTCACACATTGCATAAGTACCAGATGAAGCTCAATCCAGCCAAGTATGCCTTCAGCGTAGCCTCGGGGAAGTTTCTGGGTTTTATGGTCTCACACTGGGGGATTGAGGTGAACCCTGAAAAGATCCAAACCATCATTGACATGCAAGCACCCCGGACAACAAAGGATGTTCAGCCCTCGTTAGAGAAGAAGGAGGAATCCAGAAGTCGGTATACTACACCAGCCGGGCGCTACGAGGGGCAAAGGAACGATACCCAAAAATGGAACTCATGGCCCTAGCCCTAGTGACAGCGGCTTGGTGCTTGAGACCTCACTTCCAAGCCCACACGATAGTGGTACTCACAAACCAACCTTTGAAGAACATTCTACATAAGCCAGAGATGTCGGGATGCATGTAAAATGGTTTGTCGAGCTCAGCCAGTTCGACATCCACTACCAACCCTAGCTAGCCATTAAGGGGCAGGCTACTGCAAATTTTATAACAGAATTCACTAACCCTCCCATTGCCACCCCCAAAGACGACCCCGTCAATAGCCATGGGGTCTTAAACGTTGATGGCTCATCTATTGTCGATTCCAGTGGCGCTGGCGTGGTCCTTGTCACTCCTGATAGTCACAAGATTGAATATGCTCTCCGCTTCAAGCTCTTCGCCATCAACAACGTAGCCAAATACGAGGCACTCATTGCTGGACTTCTGATGGCTTAGCAAATGGGGCTAAGCAGATAGTTGTGCAGAGCGACTCTCAATTGGTGGTGGAGCAAGTCTAGGGAGAGTATAAAGCTAGAGAGGACAACTTAAAGCAATACTACCAAATGGCTAAGAGTTTAGCTAGGAGGTTTGCAAAAAATTTTCTAGAACGTATCCCTCGGCTCCAGAACGAAGAGGCAGATAGGCTGGCCAAGATTGCCTTGTCTAGTGAGCTAGACCCAAACATCCCAATGGAGGTCCTTGATTCACTAAGCATCCAGAGTCCAGAGGTAAACCAGATGGAACCTGAAACGTCTTGGATGAGCCAGATCAGGGATTTCTTGCAAAGTGGAGCCCTACCAGAGAATAAGAACTAAGCGAGGTGGGTACAGTACCGTTCGAGTAGGTACCTAATACAGAACGGGGTCCTCTACAAGAGGGGGCACACCCTGTCGTTGCATCATTATGCCACGGAGGAAGAGACAGAGTATGTGATGAGAGAAGTTTATGAAGAGGTGTGTTGAAACCACTCGGGTGGTCGATCCCTCACCAAGAAGATTTTGTGAACAACCTATTATTGGCCCACCATGGAGAAAGACGCCCAAGAATTTGTCAAGAAGTGCAACCAGTGTCAGCAGTTTGCCAACATCCTAAGATTGCCCACTCAGGAGCAGACCCCTATCCTGAACTCGTGGCCTTTCACCCAATGGGGAATTGACATTGTGGGACCGCTGCCTATGGGCAAGGGGCAGAGGAAGTTTGCGGTGGTGGCCATAGATTACTTCACCAAGTGGGTAGAGGCAAAAGCACTCCCAACGATCACCGAGCAAAAAATGAAGAAATTTTTATTGCAGAATATTGTTTGCAAGTTTAGAATTCCTAAGACCGTCATCACGGACAACGGGAAACAGTTTGAAGGAAGGAAATTCAACCAATTATGCAATAACCTAGGGATCAGTCATCATGCTTCTTTCCTTGAGCATCCCTAGGCTAACGTCTAGGTAGAAGTCACGAACAGATTCCTCCTGAAGATCATTAAAACCAAGTTGGGGAAAGCAAAGGGCTTGTGGGCGGACGAACTCCCTAACATCCTATGGGCCTACAGAACAATGGAGAGGGTATCTACGGGGCAGACGCTGTTCTTCTGAACCTTCGGCACCGAAGTGGTCATCTGAGTGGAAATCAGCCTCCTCAGCCCAAGGACGATGCAATATGACCCCAAGACCAACAACGAGGCCCTAAATGTGGAGCTAGATGTGTTAGAAGAACGGAGGCTACAACCAGCTATGAGGGTAGCATCCTACCAATAGAGGATGCGCCAGTACCACAACTCTAGAGTCTAATCAAAAGACTTCTTGACGGGGGATCTGGTTTTAAAAAGGGTCAACCAGTTTACAAAAGATCTAAGGGATGGCAGACTTGGACCTAATTAGAAAGGTCCCTACAAGGTAATCGGTATTACCAGGAAAGAAACCTACAAATTAAAGAACTTGGGGGGCAAAGAGCTACCACGCTTATAGCATGCAGAGCACTTAAGGAAGTACTACTTGTGATAGGCTTTTGATTGTAACTCGACAGATTATCAATAAAATCGACCATTCAACAACTATCTACTTCCAGTAAATCGACAAGTCTAAGACTGCTCGGTTCACGTGACCGAGTAGAGCCAAACAGCCTTAATGGCAATGGTATAGAAATCTGCTCGGTTCACGTAACTGAGCATAGTCAAACGGCCTTAATGGCAATGGCATAGAAATTTGCTCGGTTTATGTGACCGAGCAGAGCTAGACGACCTTAATAGTAATGGCATAAAAATTTGCTTGGTTCACGTGACTGAGCAGAGCCATACGGCCTTAATGGCAATGACATAGAAATCTATTCGGTTCACGTGACCGAGCAAAACCAGACGACCTTAATGGCAATGGCATAGAAATTTGCTCAGTTTACGTGACCAAGCAGAGCCAGATGGCTTTAATGGCAATGGCATAGAAATCTGCTTGGTTCACGTGACCGAGTAGAGCTAGACGGCCTTAATGGCAATAACATAAAAATTTGCTCAGTTTACGTGACCGAGCATAGCCATACAACCTTAATGGCAATGGTATAGAAATATGCTTGGTTCACGTGACCGAGCAGAGCCATACGGCCTTAATGGCAATGGCATAGAAATCTGCTCGGTTCACGTGACCGAGCAGAGCCATACGGCCTTAATGGCAATGGTATAGAAATCTGTTCGGTTCACATAACCGAGTAGAGCTAGATTTCATTGAGGCACTAATAGGTGACTGGTAGAAAATAGGTGTATGAATGCCAATTACTCTACAATCATTCTGCTCAATAGTGAAGTCCAACAGAAACTTGTTGGCTTGTGTACTCAGCCTCTCACTCTGCTCACGTGCGGACTTGAGCTTTGCGATTACCGCATCCTGTTCAGCCCAAGCAATAGCAGCGTCCTCTTTCAAGGAACGGACTTCATTAGCGATGGTGCCACTGGTCTGCTTCTCCTCATGCAAGGCCTTCTCTGAATTGCCCAGACGATGGCCTAGGGTCATGATCTTGGTTAGAGACTAAAGTTCGAATAGAATCAGAAGCAGAATAGAATAAAAAAAGTAGAACAAACTCAAACAGAAGTAGAACAGAGTAAGGTAACTGTACAAAGCTCACTTTGAAAGGATCATGATTTGCGTCCTTGGCCAAGTGGGAGTTCGGATGCTTGCTCAGCCTCTGTATATCCATGGGCTTCATTGCATCCCCAGATCTCTCCCAGGTTGTCTCTGTGCCGTCAACCACATTACAAAGAGCAAAGGCAATGGGATTGGCACGAGACTGGGGTTCTGCTGGGATGATAGTGCTGCTCCTCGGCTCGACCAATGGAGGAGGCTTTGCAACGGCAACCTAGGTCGTGACCTTCCCCTTCGGTGGGGATGCCTTCTTAGGTGGAAGGGTCGTTTCTTTCTCCAAGCCTGCAGTTTCGGCTATTTTTTAGCGTTTCGCCGTAGGGGCAGCCAACTCGGTTCCCCTCTTCTTCGTCAAGAAGTTGACATTGAAGCTCATTAGGTCGAATCCAGGAGGTGGCTGAGTCGCCGTAGGATGTGGCTGAGTGGTCACAAGGGATGGACGATCTGCAGGAAAGATCAAGAGTCAGATAAGGATTAGGCTACGAAAAGAACAAATCTACTCACTCCTTTTATGTTCAGCAGTCAATGCCTCCCTAGTCGTCTTGAGCCCAATGAGGTATTAGACGAGGGCCTCAACTGTCACCAGGTCCTTGGCATTACAAAACTCATACTCCTGGACATTCTCTATGCCCTTCCTCTGCTCATCAGACAGAAGAGGCTTAAGCTGACCTGACACCCATAAAACACCTAAGTCAGAACGGCCGACACTTCGAAACTAAGCAGGAAAGGAAAAGTTCGGTAAAGAGAGCATACCCTTCTTACTCGGATGGCCCCATTACCTAGGGACTCGAGCAGAGAAGTCAGTCTACCAGGGGTAGAACTCCCAGCCTTCTCCGCTAACGAAGAAGAATTGATCCTTCCAGTTCTTATGTGATGACGAAAGCTCACCAATCAGATCGAAACTTGGCGACCTGCCCGAGAAGTATTAATAGCCCTTTCCCCTCTCAACCTGCCTATAGCAATACAGAAACTTCTTAGGCGTAATGTCCCTTCTGTGGACGATCTTCTGGGGGATCATGCAACCCACCATGATCCTCCATGAGTTTGGCTGAATTTGCCTGGAAGAAAGGTGTAGCCTCTACAAAATCTCCTTGATGGGCCAAGGAAATGACAAACGAAAGCCGCTGGCTAGTGTGCCCTCGAACACAGTGATCTTGCCCTCCTTTGTCGAGCACGCCCAGTTCCTAGGTTTGTGGACCCTGTGCTTCACCCCTCTCAGGATCTGGTATGCCCTCTGTAGGGGCAATTATTTTTTCCTTATCTAAAACGGAGGCGATCCCCACAGCCTCATACTCGGGACCCTCCTCCTCTCCCTCCTCCTGCTCAGCCTCCCCAGGTTGAGCAGCCACCTCAATGGGCTGGTCCCTTTCTCCCCCGACACTAGAGTGAGCAGCCCCAACCTTCTTCGACTCTAGAACCTCCAGAGATGCCCCAGAGTTCCCAACGGAGGCCTCCTCCTAGGTTTCACACCTCACAATCCTAAACTCGTTTGAATCGGTCTCCTCAGAGTTCGAACTAACATGCTCTAGGTTCGCCATCGTACCCAATAGCCTGTTGTCCCTAATCCTATCTAGCATTGGTTTGAATAATGCACACACGCCCTTAAGAGTGGACTTTAAGAACTCCAGTCTATCTACAAACCACGAGAGGTTGGGAATCGGGCCTCTTCCTTTGAATACCCAAACACAACGTGTTGCCAACCAGTACATATAATTGAGAAATAGGCCTTACCGTGACACGAGATGCCGGCAACAAGTTCAGAAGACAACCGGCGATGCGTCGTAGAGGGCTGGTATCCTATCAACCGACTGAAGACAACAAAGATGGAGGATGGAGATGAAGGTTCGTTTCTCTGTTTCTCTTTGTGCTGTGCAGAAAATTCAACCAAGGCAAATGAGGAGGCAAAAAGGGAAACCGCCCAACAAAATCCCCTCAAGTCTTTGAAATCAATGGCCTAGATGGCTTATGGTGATTGGACATCAACGGCTGGGATTCGATGCGTCTTTTCGACTTCCAACCGCCAACCCCCAATTACTGTATGGTGGTACATGAAATAACATGACAGCTGTAGCCATCATTGCGCTAGCCTTACCATAAATGCGCTTTGGATTTCGCGGGTGGGCTGACCAATGGAATTCCCCTGGCCTCGAGTAGATGGTCAGATGAATTAGGGGCATCTAGTAGTGACGTTTTCCCGAGCAGACCAGAGGACTCTCCCAAACGTCTGATCGGGTCCCGATCAGAGCCCCGCCTTGGCTCCCCTCGGCTCCCGAACAGACTAGCCCTTCGGCTGTGCTCCCCACTCTGTCCATCCTTCCCATCACATCGGTGGGGCCCACAATTGACACTGGACACTATAGCGTGCATTCGAAGCGTGAGCATGGAGTGTACGAGGGATAACCATCCTACCCCTGACGCAGTTCTGACACATGCCACGATGGAGTGAAGGAACGACCCTTTCAAGTGCCCTAACACATATTTGATGCTCCAATGGAACACCGCCACATGGAAAGGTCGCCAACCACCCCTATGCATGCATACAAAGGGAAACAAAGGCTTTCTTCACCAGGTATGCACAAGAGAGAAAACCCTATTGAACTACACTTTTGAGTAACATTATTCTCCTACATCTAACTTGAACATCAGAGGGCCTTTGACAAGCACCACAATGGTGTGCTTAGAACAGGAGACCACCAACCAATGGGAGAGAGCTTATCGAAGGCTTGGGGGCAAGACACCATGAGATTGTTGCATCATCACGTGGTAATCAATGCGATGTCATGCAAATATGATAAAGTGTCTACGATAATTATGGAATGGTCCCAATGTGAAGGATGGTAAAATCTGGATTGAAGTCTCTAAACATCCACACTTTCACAAGATTATAATCATGTAACTTTATTGGCAACAATTGCTATACTGTTAGCCAAATATATAATTCTTACTTTTATATATAAAAAGAGGGCAAATGTATAATCTATGTAGCAAAAATTAGAATTCAAAACCACATCTTTGCTTTTTCAGGTAACTTAATAACATATTTCAGAATTATTGTCCAGTTTTTTGTTGTCAAGAATAATATTATGTTTTCTATAATTTGGACTTTGTAGGTTTTAAAGAAGTAAATTGTTATGACTCTCTTGTAAAGCTTGGTTGTTGTCATTAATTGGTTTTATTTACATTGAGTCTGATTTGTTAAAAATTTTATCTTTTTGGTGTACAAATATCAGGATATGGATGATTTGGGATGTTGAGTACAATAAAAAATTAGGATATATAAGCTGGATACGATATGCAAATATTAGCATTGATATGGAAGAGCTGGGGCGCTAAGTATGGTGAAAAATTAGGATATTGATGAGTTAGGTATGACATCCAGATATTGCATTGTGTTTTGAGTTTGTTGTTTAGTGTTATTGAATCCACTAATTTGAAGCACTTTCTTTGATACAGTAAGCTTATTAACATGGTAGTTCTTGGTACAGCTGATGAACAAATGATCAATATTCAGAGAGTGCTCAATCCATTGGAAAGAAATGAAAATCACAAGGCGATTGAATGTACTACAGTCAGTACAGGGACTCACGATTTAATTAAAGGAAAACTATGTATACATGCCATCCCATATATGAATGCTTTCTTACAAATTGAAACATCTAATGTGCTGCATAACTTCAAATAAGCATTTTAATTTCTAAATCCACATGACACTTGACAGATCTTCCCAAGCAAACATATTGTGATTTGCACATTAAGAAAAATGATATTTTTTTGCATTTGGATTCTTATCTGAGGGCTACATGACATTGCATGTAATTATGGACTTGAATTTTGGGGATCTTAATCAAGGCATTTGGAATTATGCTTCTTTTAAAGTTGTATTGTGTTTTGGTTGGGATTTAAAGGGACAACCCATAATTTAAAACCATGCGTTTGCATTTCAACTTTTTTTTTTGTTTTCTCTACCTTGTTTTTTGGTTTGATAGAGAAAGGGTTGCTCTTCAAGATTAGTCGTTCATATCCCTTTTATTTTTATTCTCCTGGTTTTTATTTTTTATTTTCACAATGTGCATCTCTTTTGCTTTCAAAGAACTGAGGAAAAGAAAATTGAAAATACTTTTGAACTCTAATTTTTTTTTTGAGAATTTCATATGTTAAAAAAAAACTTCCTAGAATCCACTTGAACCATTAATTATGATATACTGAAAATAGACCGTGGTTGATTAGGTTCAAGTTCATAAAAAATTTCCTCATCCAAAAAAAAAGGTACATAAACTTTTTAATCTGAACTTTGTTACTTCATAGTTTTAATGATCTATTTAGACCTTAGTATTTATTGCTTGAAAATTTTCAGCAACAAAAAAATTCTCTTAAAAATAATCTTCTATAATCCCAAGTTTTATTAAAATTCTCAACATATTTTATAACTTTCTGTGTGCAGCACAGGTTACCGCTAGTATATATATGTATAATGTAGCATCCTTAAAATACAAAGAATTCACACTAGAATTCCAAATCCACATAAGATAAAAGAATTGTTTTGTGATAATAATCCTATAAAATAAGATAAGTCTACCTTACGCGCGAGTATCTAATCACTATCGCCTCCAATTTACCCTTCAACAATCAACTGAGTGCTACAGGTCCACACCACTAATTCAAGGTAAAACAAAAAAATGGTTAATTATAAACACACCATTTTAACTATGACTCAGTATTACTTAGTCTTTCTAAACTTTAAAACCTAATATATTGACTCTTCAAAACTATCAATTTGTATCAATTAACCTATTTTATTAATAATATATTAACAATCTGTTAAAAGAGTAGATGAAAAATTATCATATAATTTGTACATGTTCACAAAAGTTTATCTTAGCCTTAAATAACCTTCTTTTTTTTTTTTTTTAATAATTATGTAACAACTAAATTTTGTATTGTCCTTATATTTACATATCGTTTCAAGGGTTTTGTCAGTCATTAGATAACTATTATAACGAAAGAAAGATCAATTTAGATATAAAACATACTTTTGTAAATATGTACAAGTCACATAACAATTTTTCATCCATTTTCTTAACGGATTGCTCATATAAGATATTGATTGATACAAATTTGTAGTTCATGGGATCAATGTGTTATGTTTTAGAGTTTAGGAGAACTTTATAATACTGAGTCATAATTCATGAGGTATGTTGGTGATTAGCTCAACAAAAAATTAAAAGCCACATTACAATGTGACCTAAACCGAACACAAGAAAAAGACAGAAAAAAATTAGTGGACCACTAAATTTTATAAATATGGTTTATCAATAAGGTACATTTTTACCTTATCTATAAGTGGTATCTTGTAGTTAATCTAAATTTGATAGTAATTTATGAATCTATCATCACGCAAAATGAACTAAGTTATTAGAGCCTCGTTTGAGATTGATTTATTATGTAAACAAACTAAGCTTGAATATATTTTAAAGCTCATTAAGTTTTTGGGCTCAGTTTAAACTTTGCTTGATAAGCTTATATACACTAAACATTTCAAGATGCTAAAGCTTAACCTATGATCATCTCGATTAAAACTAATTTAAAATAGGCTTGAAAGTTAGCTTGAACCATTTTAAAGCTTGTTAAGGTTTTCAAACAAAACTTAAACAACTTATTACTCGGCTCGACTTGACTCGTTTACTGCCCTAGGTATAATTCATATTTATTCATAATAATAGGCAAGTGTGTATAATATCCCACCTGGGTTGCTCAATTAAGGAGTGCGAAATTCTCTACAGTACATTAAACATTCTTGGGACTTGAGAGTGTCTTATCCGAAACTAGTGGATTTTAATTATAATTATCAGAATCGGACCGAACCAACTGATTGAACTGGTTCAACAGGGAACCGAACACTGAACCGGTACGATTGAACTAATTTACCAAAAATACATGTGAACTGGGTTAAATAGAAAAAATCAACCAATTTTTAAAAAATCAGTGAACCGATTGGTCAATTTTTTTGAAAAAACCGTTAACCATCTTTGACTTTTTAAGTCTCTTAAAAATTTTATGTAAATTTTAATGTTTTAAAAATCGAACCGGATTAGCTAGTTCAACTAGACTGTAGAATAACGGTATGGTCATATTCATTTTAGTTAAAACCCGATCAAACATAAGAAGAACTGCAATTGAACCATGATCCAGACGATTAAATAGGTTGTTGGAGCATCTGTTTTAATCTCTTAAGGCAAAATTTTAGGTTTTAATTTTAAAATTTTAGATTTTAAGTATCAAAACTAGTGTAGAAAAAGTAAGATACTTTTTATTACTATTGATAAACAAATTTATGACATAATTATGATATTTTAGGTTAATAACGGTTGACTTGACAGTTGAACCAGTGACCCGTGACTCGATTTTTGTTTTGATTGATTCAATGGTTCGGTTTTCAAAACATTGGTAAATTTAATATATTTGTGACTCCTGAGAGTTAAATTTCGAAAGTCAGGATAAAATTAAACAACACTTATTACTACACTACCTAATTTCATATGTTTAAAGTAAAATATATATAAAAAAATATTTAATTTGTAATACCAATTAAACTGCCGATTCTGACAACTATGATACTGTGATTTTAAGTGTTTACCAAAGTTCAGGAGAGATTACTCAGGCAAGATGTGCCCCAATAATCACTGCAGGATCTTCCACTTCATAAAATAAAAAATAAACAAAAGCTTGTGGGGCCACCTAACCCGGATCGGCCGGATGCCACATAAGACCAGTTTCCACCTTTTACTGACGACCAAACCAAATGGAACAAGGGAAAAATATGAGGCGACACGCGACGTAGTGTAAATGATTTAGACCTGAGAGTTGTACTCCTACTTTCTCGAAACACAGACATGTCTTCCATCTTTCTTAGAAGACCAAACAAACATGGAAAACCAACCAATTAAGATAATTAAATTAAAAAAAATCATTTTTCTCTTACTAGTTTCAATTTGAACGTGCAGAGATCTATCTGAGGACCCTTTCCTCAGGTGGGTTCGTATTTTCCTTCTTGTCTCAGGTCGTATTTTTTTTATGTTTCTTTGTCAAATGATTCTTCACATCATTTGGGTTATATCAATATAATCTTGATTCTCAATATAGATAATAGACATATATCTACCTTCTATATATATATATATATTTAATGTTGATTCACTGGGGCTTCATTTTCAAGATCTGTACGTAGTTGTACATGGTTAGGGAACGTGCTCAGATCTCGAAGATCATATATGTTATATATATATATATATATGTGTGTGTGTGTGGTTAGCTTGATTTACAAATTCATTCTATCAATTTTGTTTGGTTTTGGATACAAATTAATCCAAATTTTTTCTCCTGTAATTGGGGTTATAAATTTGTATTACCATTGTGAGATGTGTGCAGTGTGCTACCTCTGGTTTGTTTGTCCTGTGCTTCGCAGTACATTCAGAAGCTTCTGAGTTTTATCTGAGCCTCAATCTTGCTTTAAGATTGGCAAATTTAATGGCCTAATTTGGGTAACAATTACTAAAATTTCCACTTTCCAACTTTTCTACTTGATTTGATGTAACTATTTTTTATGGGTTCTAACTTAATTATAAGCTGTTATGCTGCTTTATTCAGTTGGGCTTTGAATTGTTTTGGTTTGTCATAATCGTATTGCAGTCTCTTCTCATGATTGTCAAGTTAATGTTCGAACGACACAAGTGTTTGTAGAAAGCTTCTTCTGCTCCTGAAGTCCAGGTATGCCAATTTGTTGTTTTATATGTTATTATATAATAAATAATATTTTTCACTTGAAAACAACACATCAACTATTCGAGAAGAAAATAACATAGGTGATGGGAATGGGATGGTGGACTTTATTGGTAACAAAAATTAAGACATAGGAATATTAAAGCACAAAAAACCATGTTTAGGCTTCAATTTCTGTCCCTCTAAAGTCCTCTTGTTCTATGTTTCTTCTCCCTTTTGGACCTTTGTATATCCGTTATAGATGTGAAAGTGCAAATAGTAATCTTAAGGCCTCGTTCTTGATCTGATATTTTTTTGAAAATATGTCACGTGCTAAGAAAGACTATGCTTGTGGAGTTTAATGCGGGGCAACCAATGGCTTACATGCTCTAATGGTAAATAGATGCGAGGTGAGATGTCGTTATAATAAGTAGAATTACTAGAATATATAGATATAATAATTAAGTAGCTAGAATTACTTGAAGATAAGATTTGGAATGAGCACACATGCAAAAATTGTGCAAGTAATTTCTTCTGTGCTTTATGAGTTTGTAAAGATAAGAGCATGTTCACTCCTTGCAATACAAGAGTTTACTCAATCTTTGTGTATTCTACTTATTAGAAAAAGTTCTGTTTTATGCTGCAGGCATTGGAAATATATGCTTTATATGTTTGTAGAGCTATCCATTTCCTTCAAGTGCTGAGAACATTAAGCTTTTTCCTTGACTAAAACTGCTTCCATTAAACATCTTACAGTACCTTGCTGTAGAATTCAGTTCTTGTATAAAGTATTTCCTTGAGAAATAGCTCCAATACAGTACCATGATGCCCTTCAACTCTCTCCCTTAAACAAGTGTAGCAATCTTTATTCGCTCAAAATCTAGACATTTGAGCAAGCAATATGCAAAGACTGCCAGGCCCTTTCAACAGTTACTCGCCTTATAATTATGTCGTCCTCATTTTGCCTGTATGATGTCATAAACTTATAAGGCCACCTACTTTAATGTTTTGACTGTTTAAATCTCTCAAACTTTAACATACCATTATCCTCGTGCCAACTCAATCTGAGTATTTGGTGAGGCTAAATCAATTGGACTGCACTGACTAGGGGTTGAGCTCTAGGCCTACTTCATGTAGGCTTTATTGTGCTTGAGCTTGAGGCTAATTCAGTTGACTCATTACTTTCAGTCAAATGAATAAAATGTTAAATTTATAGTGTTGAGAATAAATTTTAGAACTCTTGAGTTGAGGAAGCAATGAAGTACCTTCGGATATTATTAAAACAATACCACACCATTGAAACTCCAGGATTGAAATTCATTTATTGACTTGTTTGGCATGAGTGCCTTGAGTGGATGCTTCTAGATACTTAAAACATATTACTATTAATGACTTAATACATGGCTCATACTACTTTACGATCATAACTTGTCTTTTTTTTTTTTCTTTTCTTTGAGCAAATATGTAAGTACGGCTGATATCATTAACCGTGTTAACCTTGGTATGGAAGTTATGCATGAACGTAATGCTCATAACTTCCCTCTGGACCTAGCTGCTATTGAAGTTCCATCTACAAATGGATATGACTTTGGTCTTAGTGTATATCAGTTTTTGAAAGTAAGGGAGCAATAACAAATTTCTTGTTCTATCAAGAGGGCGTTATTGCTCCTTTCTTTTTATTTACATATCCTTTTTTTCGTTACAAGAAAAAGATTCTTATAAAAAAGGAGTCTAGCTGAGACGAGGGCATAAATAAGCGACAGAATAGAATACGAATGTGTTTGTAATCAACTTGAGATAGCGTCAATTAGAGACTAGAAGGGGAAGCATTATTTGACATGGTTTCCTCGGTGCAACAAAGACTAGTGACTGTGCTGAAAGGAGTTAATTGAACAAGTCGAGAGTTGTAAGGACAAGATGAAGACACTGAAGAAAAAAAGTAGATGATGAGAAAGATATTTACTGGCCTATGGTTTTATATCATCATATGTGCATATATATACTTGCAAACTGTCACTGACATGAATTGGTAAAGACTGCTACTGTCAGGGTAGGACTAGCACTTACTGGTAGCAGATTAGTTCATTTATGCTTCTTTTTGTGTCATTAATTATGAACCAAATATTTGATACTATAATTGAGACTTTGTTTATTCATGTTATATCTGCTTGTATGCAACTTGCAACAGCATTTGTGATGATTTTGAATTTTGGGCTTCCAGAACTTCTGCTCTTCCTGGACTTTGTCTACAGAATATAGATTTTCTATTCTTTGTTCTTGATCAACTAGATCAATGTTCTCTTGATTTTTTGTGAAACATCATGCATTTCTGCTTCTACTATGTTTACATTCATGAACTGTGATGCCAGACGTCCTACACAAGTATTTCATAACAAATATTACAATGGATCACCAACCAAAGGAATATCGGAGATCTAACAGCTCGAGTATACCTATTGGCAGTGATGTCTTTGAACCTACAAAAAGTAGTAACAGCGAGGCTGAAGGTGAGGAACGTTGAATGTGCCCATAATTTGTTCTTTTCACCAGTTCACTAAGCTAAAGACTTTTGTTTATTTTTTCCCCCTTTTTCCTCCTCTGTTCTACAGCTAAGCAGCGGATGGCTTTGGTAGAGTGGTTAAACAGTATTCTTCCTCATTTAAGTATGCCAATAAATGCTTCAAATGAGGAATTGAGATCTTGTTTGAGCAACGGTACTATTTTATGGCGGGTTTTGAACAGGCTAAGGCCGGTTCTGTTATTGAGGTTGTCAAATAATTTTGAGTGGATTCTATACAGTTATAGTGAGATCTAAGATTGGCTTTTGATGTAATGATTGAGCTCTTAATGTGCATTTTCTCTTCCAGTGTGGAGGTTCTGACCCTTCTTCAGAGTCACGCTCAGATAGTGTAAGAAGGTTTTTGGCAGCTATGGATGAAATGAAATTGCCCAGGTTTCAAATGTCAGACCTAGAGAAGGTACTTATATTTAATGAACTAGTACTTCAAATAAATATGATTGTCATGTCTGAGCAAGCTTGCACGATCATGTTAGCCTTTTTTTTTTTTTTCACATGTAATGAAAAGCAAAATTCCATTCTGTTAACTTGTTCTTTACCCAATTCTTCTTCTTCTTCTTCTTCTTCTTCTTCTTCTTCTTCTTTTCTCTCTCTCTCTCTCTCTTAACTTTTACATAATACAGGGTTCCATGAAAATTGTTTTGGAGTGCCTTCTCACACTTAGAGCTCAATTTATGACAAATATTGGGGGACGTAATCTTCCTAACTCTAGCTTACTCAAAAGATCTGGAAGTGATGCTAGTATGAAATTGAAACTTTTAATACCATGTCTTGGAGGCAGTGATAGTTCTGGAGGGGACGTATCTCCTCAAGCGTATTCTCCCACATTTCCTGGAGAAGAATGGCAGAAGGGTGCTTCTGACTCAAAGTTTCAACGTGCTTTGCGTAGTCCTGCCAGGGCAGGTATCTCTCTCCCCCCTCTCTTTCACACAGTTGTGTTGAATCATGAGAGAAAAGTTTATTGTTGTATGAACCTGGCATGATCATGTATAAAGAGTTAGATCAATGTGTATGCTACCCGGTTTTCAACAGATAATGCATGCAGGTGTGTTATATGCAATTCCATGCCATAAGGAATATGATTTTATATTGTATTACCAGCTTTTGAAATTAGTAATTCTTTAAGTAAGGTATTTCGAACTAATAAATGATTTTGAGCTTGTGTTTTTTTAGTTGTATTCAAACATCATGCAGTTTTTCAGAAGCAAACAGGGCCGATAAGTAGTTTTAAAACTTCTTGTGCCATTTAGTTTCCTGAGTGCTACATGCCATTTTTGCCATTCCATTTCTTGATGTTTGATTTCATGCTTCCACATCTGTAGAGCCATCAACTGCATTAATTCATCATGTAGGACATAAGTTCCACGAAGTGTTTCAGCTTAAACAAGGATGCTATGCAGATGTTCCTGCTGCGAAGATTTCTGAAATGATGACATCAAACAGTTTGGATGTAAGTTTCTAACTCTTTTCCCGGGGTCTTATCATTTGGCCCCAGTTTAGATTTCTCTCTGTAAATTTTTCAGTTTCTGCCTCTTTAAGTAGTTTCAGTATCGCTTCTCTGCAGAATGCCCTAACTCAGTCTCTCTTGAGTGTTGTGAATGGAATTCTAGATGAAAGCATTGAAAGGAAGAATGGGGAAATACCTCATGTATGGCATTTAGGACACATGGGTGTCAAGTTAATTTATATGCTTATTAATATACGTATGTTTACTTCCGAAGAAATGCTCTCACATTTTGAGTTGCTCTCTTTCCTCGGCGCGTGGCTTGCCTATTGAGAAAAGTTGTTCAGGAGATTGAGTGGCGTATAGCTACTCAAGCAGAACACTTGAGAACTGTAACATTCATTACATGCAAATTGTTTCTTTTACTGGTTTTTATTGACTTTTCTGCACTCATTTGTTTATTGTTTATGACTACAGCAACACAACCTTTTCAAGGCTCGTGAGGAGAAATACCAGTCAAGACTCAGAGTACTTGAAGCCCTAGCAACTGGGACTAGTGAAGAGACATAGGTAGGATATGTACATTTTATGCATAATTTCCGTACAAAACAAATTAAGGTTTATGTGCACTTGGTACTCACCAGGTATTCATCAAATGAGATTTCTTTGTTCCAGGTTGTCATGAACCAGCTCCAGCAGATAAAGGTATCTTTTTAATTTTTTTTAGCCACTTCCTTTCTTATGTTTTTCCTCTATGTACTCTTTTGAGTCCACTTTTCAGAGATGAGTGGGTATGTTTTTTTGTTCGTCTGTAACCTTGAGTGCTTATGTGTAATCCTCCCTTGGGTTTCATGTGTTGCTGACTCTCCATTTCTTTTCACGTCTTTCTTATGGATTACATTCAGCTCGTTGTAGGTTTAAGTGTCTAATTCTCCTCCGTACAAGGATACTTAAGCGACTCATCACTCTTCCGTACCGCTCTTTTTCTGTGCTCTTGGCCCCGCGTGGCAGCTCACCAAGGCGACGTGTGAACCAAGATAGATCACCCACCAATGATAGCGCGAAGAGCGCCTTGTCCGAGTTAAGATATCAAGAGGTCCTCACTCATAGGTGACCTCGGGACATCTCCTCCACGACATTTGCCCATAGTCTCGCGCTCAGCACCTCCTGGCATGGCCATGTGTCACGGGTTGCCACCCGTGGCACGTCGAGGGCCGCGAGGGACCTTGGCGTGGGGCATGTCTGAGCATGATTGGCCGGTGGCATGACAATCTTGTAATTTGTATTTTTCATATTTATTGGATATATGGATTATGACTCCTCGAGGGGGTAGGATGTTTCTTCCTATCAGTTTGGAGATGGCTCAGAATGCTATTATAAGGGGGGGGCATGGTGTTGACTCTACCACCCCCTGGTGCTACCGAAAGGGACAGCATTCAAGTGAGTCCCCCAAGAAAAGGGCGAGACTTGGGGGCCGGCTGTGGCACGTGGCTACAGTCCTCATGCTAGTCAAGGGGCTACATGGGCGGCATTGTGCCCGGTGGGGCAGATGTTGGGCATTAGCGTCGAGGATGGGGTTGTGGCATTCGCACCCGCTACGCCATTATAAAGTGGTGGGGCTTATGTCCATGACGGATTGGACCTCGGTGTGCACACTTGCATGCCGCGTGTCTCATGTGCACTTGCGCATTGGGTTCACGCTTGTGCACACGGCCGCTTGGTTTGGCTAGCATTGGTGACGCGGGGCGCTATGCTGTGGGCTTAACAGTTGCTATTTGGTGGTGCCTTCTTTGTGGGCAACCTTGACGCGGGGCGCTAAGAGCTTCAAGGATGGAGGCGTTGTGCCTAACAGGTGATGCTTGGTTGACGCGCGCATGTCTAGTTGCACATGGCCATCTGGCTTGTGTTTCGAGAAGGACTGGCGCTAAGCACATTGCTTGCCATGTGTGCGCGCATTTGAGTATCGCGTTGCTATCGCCTATAGCTTGGGTTGCCTTATGGCTTGAGCATCAGAGGTCCGTGCTTAAAGAGTTATGCGGGGCATTATGGATGGATCCTGGACAAGCGCATAATCTTATGCCTTGGTGTTTGAGTTTGACGGGACTATTGCTTGGAGCATAGTCGCCTCACGGGTGTATTCCGCTGCGTATGATCATGGTGGGTCGCATTACTGTCACCGTGTGGTGCCCGGCCTGCCAGCCCGTGACACCATGGAACCTCTCCGCCAAGTGCACCTCCACACTTAGCATAATTCTCCACGCTAGTATGTCTCGATAACCTAGGTTGGAAGTAGGACCTAGGGACCTCTGTGCGGTACCATAAGGAGAACAAGTTGATTGGAGGTTAGAGTTGAGGGTTCGCCGAGGGGTCCCGCCCCTCTGGCCTGTCTCAAAGAGAGAGGGATCTCCACCAAGTCAAGCAAACGACAAGCACGTTTAATGCAAGCCGACAAGCGCATTAATGTATGCCGAACTTTGAGCCGCTTGAATCAATGCCACCCACAGAGGTAAAGGTGCAAAGTTGACATTCAGAATGTCGGCCTTCGAAAAGCTCTCAGACCTGAGGAGCCAATCACCAAGGGGTCTCCATTATAGGTCTAAGGAGCCAATCACCAAAGACCTTGATGGTTGAAGATCCAATCGTGGAGAGCCTTCCCTACCTATATAAAGCGAACCCCCTTCTCCATCAACAAGGTATTCATTCCACATTGAGTGCTCACCACTAATTCTTGAGAATCTCCATAAGTCTCTTCGGTCCCTTGGGACACTGCCACTCTCTCTTTTTAGGACCATCTTAACTCTCTCTTCTTCACCTCCAGTGTTCCTCTGCCTAGACAACACTTGTCATAACTTTCCAGAGGGTCATTCTCTATAGGTTTGACCACCCAGCCCTCACACAACACTAAACACACTCGTAATGACATGCATCATGTTAAAATACTTCATAAGTTCCCCAACCCTCGTACTAAAATGGATAAGTATGAGCTCTGATATTCATGAGGATAAACTATGACATTATCTAGGTAACTACTTAATTGCATGAGAATGGCTTATGTAGATAATTTTTTATGTTATCCTCCACTGATTGTTAATATCATGCTTCTGTTTGGTGCATCATTATTAGTAAATGGGGAAGAAGGTGTCATAATTTATGATATTATCAGCTTATATTTTGGGATGTCATATCTTAGTTTGTCGGTTTATTTAGAGTGGTTTCTATGTTTTATTGGTTATTAGTGGAAGAAAGTAAGGAATGGAGTTTAGAAGACTCGTAGTGGCAAAGAAAGTAATTTGAGTGCATATTATGAGTGCTGATTCTGGTATATGCAACAAAGAAAGTAATTTCAGCAGTAAAGAATAGTGAAAATTCCATGTTGAGGGGGTTGCTTGGGCAAGGGAAAGACCAAAATGGATTCATGTTGAAGTAGTTGGGAAAGACAATGTGTATGGTTAGAGTTTATGACCCAAGATAGCACAAAATTGTAAAACACGAGCCATGTAGCCATCACCAGTACTTGGGACAAGGCTTTTTTGGGGTTGAATTGATAGTACAAACACACATATAAAAAAAAATAATAAACAGTATGCATGTATGCATGTATGCAAACAAATACACATTTATTTCTGAATAGGGCTTTAACTGTTGTACCTTGTGCTCCTCAGATGCATATGTTAATGGTCCTCTTCAAGCCAGTGCTTAAGATTCTTGAATGTCTGGCTTGGAATAAATTATATTCCCTTGCTTGAGGCTGAATAATTTGGTGAAGGCATTGGCCAGTTGATTCCCACACCTCACTGCCTATAGACACAAGAAAATGACATGCTTTAATGTGCTTTTTCTTTTCCTCGTAAAAAAATGGTTCTCAGAAATATATTAATCTGCCTGGCTAGAGTATGTTAAAGGTAGATCTACTTTTAAATCTCAGAGTGTCTATTGAAGAAGAGTATAAGCCAATGCTCTATAATCAGCTTCCACCTGCTAGTAGTTCCAGAAAAATTCAAGAAATAAAGAAGAAATTTTTTTGACTGCCTGTACATTTAAATTTATTAATCGATATAGCAAAGAATGTGGGTTTGGAGAGGTTACACATGTAAATTTCATGCAAAATGGTATTTGATAAGATAGGCATTGAAGGAAGAAGTGGCCACATATAACAGTGCTGAATGAGAAGTTACACTCCAAATTTCTTGAAGCAGGAAACTAAGGAGTAAGAGGATGAAAAGCCGTTGATTCTATGTCTTCCTGAAACTTACTGAGTTTTGAGATATGATATATGAAAATCTCTCTCCTTGTAGATGGATGCCTTACAGGCAAAGTATATATTAATTGAGTTTCTTCCTCAGGGATCTCCTGTCCCAACCCCAATAAGAAACAACAAAAATGGGCCTACTTAATGTAGTCCTAGCTCAGGCATAATATGAGAGGAATTGTACCCAAATTTCTATGGGAACTGGCAATGCTATAGCAAGTTTTCCCTCTCATTCTTTGTAATTTAATTTAATATATTAACTTAATAGAGTCCTAGCTCAAGCTTATTTCTATGACAAACTGATGATGCAGTAGCAAATTGGTCCAATCATTCTTTTATATTTTTTTGGTAAAAAATTTTCAACTGCTTTACCTAAGTTGGATGTTATTGAAATTACAGTGAGATATGGCAAGGTTGAAAGTAATCAGAGAGGAACATAAACAACACAATTGTTAGTGAGATTTTAGGGCTCACTGAAATCTTGAAAACCCTTCTTTCATGGAGATCATTGATATTTATGTTTCACTTATGATAACCTATCCATCTTAGATTTAATCAGTTAGGGAGTATTAATTTCTTTGTAGTTGCTACTTGGTTGGTAAATGATGGGACTTGCATATCACACTCGCTTGCGAAAAAGAGAGGTCAAAATTTGCTAATATGGTTTGTTTATTTGTTTGTTTTTTTTTTTTTTCTTGTGAATTGATAATTCTGGTTTATTTTTCTCATATTACAGAGTCAGAAGACCATAATGGAAGAAAAAAAGAAACATGAGGAACAAGATGTGGTTAGATTGGTGAAAGAGAAGGATCAGATTAATCATGAAATTTTGGTATTGATGCAAGAACTGGAAATAGCTAGGAAAGAAGATGAAGATCGCTGCTTAAAAATGGAAACAGAAGCTAAGGGAGCTCAACAAGAGCTTGAGGAGAGGTTGAAGGAAGTGGTGCACCTACTAACAGAATCTAGAAATAGGGTTAAAGAGCTTGAGGCATATTCCGAGACAAAAAATGTGTGGTGGAACAAGAAAGAGCACATCTACCAAATATTTACAGAATTCCAGCTTGGTGCATTGCGGGTTTGCTTTACCATAACGCTGTTTACTTTTATATTATGATATCTAATGTCATACATTTTATCTGAATTCATAAAATTGTTCAGGAATTGAAGTTTGCTTCTCAGTCAATCAAGCAAGAAATTGGGAAAACACAAAAGAGCTATTCAGATGAATTTCATTGCTTAGGTTGGTAGGGTGTTTACAAGATTTTGCGAATTCATGCTATATCTGATGGCAATGTTGTCATGAATTAACTTCTTCCGTATTCAGGGATAAAGCTTAAAGCTTTAGAAGATGCGTCAGAAGGCTATCATGCAGTCCTTGCTGAAAATAGGAAGCTACATAATGAGGTTTAAGAGTTAAAAGTTGCCACGGATCTATTTTACATTGCAAAATTGTACAAGGATAAGGTTCTATATTTTCACTTACGCATTTTCTTGGATAGGAAATATTAGAGTTTACTGTCGGATAAGGCCATTTCTTCCTGGAGAGAGGGGGAAGCAGTCAACCATTGAGTATATTGGTGAACATGGGGAGCTGGCTGTTGTAAACCCCTCCAAACAAGGAAAAGATGGTCAGCGGTCATTCAAGTTTAATAAAGTCTATGGTTCAGCTGCAGCTCAAGGTTTTCGTCTTTGTATTTGTGAAATTGTACATGATAAGAAACAGTTTTTGTATAACTGATAATAGTACTAGCTATATGTTTTCAACATTGTGAGGTGTGACAATTTACATTTTTGAATATTGGCAGCGGAAGTATATTCTGACATCCAACCGTTGATACGATCTGTTCTTGATGGATACAATGTATGTATATTTGCATATGGTCAAACAGGTTCAGGGAAAACCTACACAATGGTATGGATTCCTTTTATATTTTAATTTGATGAATTTACGTAACACATATCATTAAACATAGCATAATGTATCTAATGTTTTCCTTTCAGACTGGCCCTGATGGAGCATCTGAAGAGGAATGGGGTGTCAATTATCGAGCTCTAAATGACCTCTTTCATATTTCTCAAGCTAGAAGATGCACATTTATGTATGAAATTGGGCTTCAAATGGTTGAAGTATATAATGAACAAGTGCGTGATTTACTATCATGTGATGGTCCTCAAAAAAAATATCCTTCTCACGGTGTTCTGAATTTTTGTCTCACGCTCAGATTTGCCTTTTTCTATCTTCAATGCTACGCAGACTTGTCTTCTCTCTCTCTCTCTCTCTCTCTCTCTCTCTCTCTCTCTCTCTCTCTCTCTCTCTCTCCATTCATTAAGGTTTCCTTTTCTAATTTTGACTGCTGGAGTTATGAGTTTTACATTTTTGTGTGACTAAGCATTCTCGTCTTGTGGATAGCTAAATGAAGGATACAGAATCTCATTTCTTTTTTTTTGGTTACAATGAATCTTTGTTTCCTTGATTTGCATACACTCGGGATTTTGTCTACCTCCCAACCCAGTGGGTTGGCTGTCCCTGATGCTAGTATGCACCCGGTCAAATCAACCTTTGATGTAGTGGAATTAATGGAACTTGGATTGAGGAATAGAGCTAAAGGTGCCACTGCCTTAAATGAAAGAAGCAGTCGATCACACAGGTTTTTTTTGTTTCTTGTATATTAAGCATTTATGTGAGTAAACATTTACCCATTATGTCATATTTTGATGTGGATGTGTGCACACAGCATTCTCACTATTCATGTTCGTGGGACGGATACGAAGACTAGTGCTTCTTTGTGTGGTAGTCTTCATTTGGTAGATCTTGCAGGAAGTGAAAGGGTAGATCGCTCCGAGGTAACTGGAGATAGACTTAAGGAAGCTCAACATATAAACAAATCTTTATCAGCCCTTGGAGATGTCATCTTTGCTTTGGCACTAAAGAGTCCTCATGTTCCATACAGAAACAGCAAGCTCACTCAAGTTCTTCAAACCTCTCTAGGTACTTCTTGTTTATTTCCTTGTTCATCATTTTCTATAAATAAGTAGATTTCTTTGCATTTCTCTATGCTAGGTGGTTTGGAAAGTGTAATGTGCATGCTTCTTATCTCATATTGTCACTCCCTCTACTTTTTAGGCTACCCTGCCTTATCCAGCTAGTCCCCTAAGTTGTTTGATGTGAATGGATATTGTGATTGATGACGTGGCAAAGCTTGAATTATGAAAACTATTTATCCTTGAAATTATATAACTAAGAAGAAGGGGTGTGTTGATTTGGACATTTTGCGTGTGAGAAATTAAGGGAGTGGGTACTCTCTTTAGTAGAAAGTATAGATTCTTCTTTTTAATTTATATTACACTTTAATGTCTTACATTTAATCCAACAGGAGGTCATGCGAAGACCCTTATGTTTGTGCAGCTTAATCCTGAGATGAGTTCATATTCCGAAACTACAAGTACCTTGAAGTTTGCTGAGAGGGTGTCTGGAGTAGAGTTAGGTGCTGCACGGAGCAGCAAAGACGGCAGGGATGTCAGGGAATTAATGGAACAGGTGCTCTTTCTTCTTTTTTATTAAGTGTCCCTTCTTCTCTTTAATTTTTTTTTTCCAACTCTTATGCGGGTTTAAACTCGATCTCTTCATGCTCAACCACATCTACAGATACTTCGTTTGAAGCTTATGAACTAATGAAACAATCTTTAGCAAGAACAATATGAAATCAACATAATCATTGAAAAATATTACTATGATAGTTGTCATAAGAGTTCTAATTTTATTGCCACCTTGCAACGATCTTAAAAACTTTAAATGAAATCCTATGTTATGCATTCATCCATTTTTCCTGATTTCATGTCAATGAACAAAACCAGTCATGTCTTTGGCTTATAAAAGCTAGTGGGAACGCCAGCAATGATGCTTCTCGCAGCATTTTTTTCCCCTGATTATATATAGTATAATAAATTTTATATCATTCTGGGTATCTAGCAACAAAAAATTTTAAGAATGTGAGGGTTCTTTGTTACCTTAAAAATATCTATGGTTTTCTTCAGTCGAATTGCTTTGAGTATCAAGGAATTAAAATCCTTAAAATTCCTATGGTTCCTGTTGGTTTGATAATCACTCGTTTTTCATTGTTACAATTTAATTGTTCAAGGCTCCATTGTCTCACCAGAAATATGAAGAGGAATGACAAATACTTAAAATTGCTTTCTTTATTAACACTTCCTTTTCCTTTTTTTTTTTTTTTTCTCTTTTGTCTTCTTTCCTTCTTTCAATCAAATGAAGGAAAACCACTTTATTAGTAGCAGGAGGGTTTTTTCCTCTTATTTTTCAGTATGTTTTTAGCAATAGTAGAGAAATGTAGGTCTCGTTGTTTTTGCATTATATTAATTGCCACGGTAGAGGCAAAGAGCCGTAGCAGAAACACAGGAGACTCCATTAATTTTCTTCTGTTATTTCCCTTATTTTGTCCGAAGTATCAAGGGAGATGGTAGCAAAGTTAATGAAGCCATCTTAAAACTACTTGAGATAGGCTACACCATGCTTTCTTCCTTTTTTTGGTAGAACAAATGGATTTGCAGATAGAGTACTCCACACATCCGTCGGGAGCATTGCCTCTCAGCACCACACAGACATCTGCAGGAGACCCTACACCTATGTCGGGGCCAAAGATAGGTCCCACAATGTGAACTGGGAGTAGATTTAGTCCCACAGAGCAACTATTGGGATTCGAACCCAAGCATTGAGCAAAGAAATCCAAGTTCTTACCCATTGAACCAACCACTTAGTGGTGCCAATGCTTGCTTCCATTTGCCTCATTAAAGGCCAAATCTTCTACAAATTCATGGGTCATCTTTTACATACCTTGTCCTAGTCTACCCTTCAACCTCAACTAACTCAACTAGAAAAAGGTTCATAGATGCAATTAGTAGGTCTTCATCTCATTCTTCTTACACCTATGCTCATTACAATGCCCACCTCTGTTCCTCGCTGTGCTCTTACATCCAATATTTCTCTCTTTTTTTGACATAAACCACGTGTGATTCTAATTGGTCGTCATCTGGGTACATATTCCAAAACTGAGTATATTTTGTATAGTGTCTTCTATGTATATTTTCCTTTTTTTTTTTCCGCGTTCATAAATTTCAATCATTGTACAACTATAAAAGGGGATTGTTTTCGTTCTTAGAAGCATCTGTTCTAAATTTCAACAAATATCTGGTGTGTTGCCTTTTGAAAATTTTGAACATGCAGGTGGCATCTCTCAAAAATACAATTGAAAAGAAAGATGAGGAGATTGAGCGGCTACAACTGATTAAAGATCTCAAAAATGTCCACCAAGGTGTCAATGGTGAGAAGCATGTTACAGGCTCAACTAGGTATGGACCTTCCTCTCCAAACAAAAATTCCATAGGTGGAACTCCTCAACCAAGCTTAAAATTGTCTGGTGGGAAAGGCTCAGGACTTCTTGAGAAAGCAGCTTCTGATCAGAACAACTGCTTAGAGAATAGTGATAAGCACTCTGAAGCTAGTTTCCAGCAATCCATCAATGAGTTTGAACACCGAAAGGAACCCCTCTGGCAATCGAAACCTGCCGGAGGGAGCAGAGGTCAGAATTTTTCTGCAGATGCTGAGATCTTAGGATTCGGAGATGCAGAATGTGACCAGAGATTAAGTGATGTATCTGATAGTGCTCTTTCTGTGGGAACAGACACTGATGGCTCTGTGGAATTGAATCTTTCGTCTAAAGGTGTGAAACCATCAGAGAATACAGACAAGTGAGTACTGCTTATTTTTTAAATGCTTTTCATGAGAATTTTCTCACATGGTGAACTTTTGTCAAAGTTAGAAGAGCAAAATTTTTGGGCACTTCATTCTCCTAAATAATATGCTATGTTCAACCATTCTTCCCTTTGATGGCCACATTATTGTGGTACAACTGCAAGTCAGGGGCAAAATAATCAAAGCACGCACAAAAAATACACAGATGCACATTCGACAAGATTGTTTTCGTCCACAGGATGAGTAAGATGAAAATCCACAATCAAACAATGTAGACGGAGGGACTCACAATCTCTGTGCCAGACTCACTGATACGAAAGAATAACCCAAACATGTCCTTATAAAAAAAATACAAGGCATTTCTCAATAACTAATTGTTTATCATACTAGCTACATGTTTCTAATCTTATTCTTTTCCCAATTCTCACAAAATATTGAAAATTTGGGATGGCATGGAACGTTTCACTTAGAAAATCAAATCCATAACTGGGCTGTGCTCGGAAAATTATTTTGCAGGGTTAAATTTGCGTCTAGAATTTCCAGAACCCCACAAAGATCACCAAAGGACTCTTTGAAGAGCTCAACAGGTATATTAACTGTTATTTTATCTGGTGGAAAACTGAACTGATCCCTTGTGAGTAATCTTGTTGTTGGGCTGTTGATCTCTAACCATCTTGCTACCATTGTTTTCAGGTTTGACAAAATCTTCCAGTGGAAGCAATTTGTCAGTCAAGCCTTCTAAAAGGTGGCAATAGGAAGAAAGAGTTGCACATATTGAACTTTATTTTACACAATGTTTCTTAGCAGTTGCACTGATTTTAGGCAGTCGACCATCATCATAAAGTCTAGCTAGGTGCTCCTCCTCACTAGTTTTTTTTTTTTTATGCTTTCCATGGCAGGCAATTTTGTATAATTTGGTGTGAATTGATAAATTTTGTAACTGCAACATATATATCAATTATTAAAATCAGATTGTAATAAGCATTCTCTCAGACCACAAGAAGGAAGAACACTGAAACACAGTGCTTGCACAAGATGACACCTTTTACTCTTAATCAGGTCTAGGTCAGAGGAGACCGTTTCCCTCTTTAATCGTGGATTAATCAACCAATTTTTGATAGCTCGGACCATTAATTATTCAGAATTTTTTCTTCTACGGACATTTTAAACACACGTGATTTCTATCTGGGCATAGCTAAAGTACTTTGTTTTTCAAATCTTATCAGGAAAGTTACTAACTAGATTATGCATGCCTATGGTTGGTACATATTCATGCATGGGGTGATAGCCTAACGTCCAGCTTCTTATGAACAATTTGTAGTAATACAGGCCAGCAGGTTGAAATATGCTTGTATCAAGTTTTTCTTGACAGATCGTTGATGAATCTCATTTACTGGTGATTCTATTTGCTGCATAACCTGGCCTTTCAAGTGCATTCGATTCTCTTGTATAATTTATATGTTCATCGTTTCGGATTTCCGCCTGGCATATTATTTTTCAACCAAATTTTGAAAACCCAAGTGAATGAAATATTGCCTTTACACACCAACATGAGTTGGGATTTAGAGTATTTACAGAGAGAGAGAGAGAGAGAGAGAGAGAGAGAGAGGTACAAACCAGATAAGAGATGCACAAAGATTGAACAAAGCTGGTTCGAGAGTTTCTTGAACACTACCTATAATTACAGGTGTAGCAGAGCTTCATCTTTTAAGTGATGGTACATTAAACTTCATCCTCCAAACGAGATTTAAACTCTACAAGTTATATAATGGTGTGGCCCTGTACACTAGTATTGTACCTTAATCGCTTTAAAAAACTCTCCCTTACTGACGTACCGTTTATTATTAGTGAGGTACCCCGGTGGGGGCGGTACGGCATTGAATTAGATGGGTCAATTGACCCATCAACTTTAAAAAAAACTTTGATAATTTTTTAGTATTAATACTGGTTAAAAATTTGCACCCATTGGCCAAAACAATGATCCCATCGGTTTAATGAAAACAAGAAAGAATTCATGAGTTAAAAAAAAAAAAAAAGAAGAAAGACAATGAAATCTTCTACTCACCAAAGATGAATTAATATATTGAGGACATGTGAGAGCAATTTTCCCATTCCGTTTATAAAAGGATTATGATTTCACTGTTTATTATTGTTTGTCCCAATGCTTATACCCCCACTCACTAGATGCATGATCTATTGCATATAAAATAAATCTAATTCAGTGTATTATATATAATAATAATAATTAAATTGTGTAGGCAAAATGATTTAATTTGATATCATAACAATTAAAAAATAAATTGAGTATTAGCAAATAATAATAGAATATGTTGATATAATATTTGTAGTATAAGATGGAGTCCCCCACTCACTAGATGCATGATCTATTGCATATAAAATAAATCTAATTCACTGTATTATATATAATAATAATAATTAAATTGTGTAGGCAAAATGATTTAATTTGATATCATAACAATTAAAAAATAAATTGAGTATTAGCAAATAATAATAGAATGTATTGATATAATATTTGTAGTATAAGATGGAGTTTTTATGTTGAGTAAATTCTTAAAATAGTAATACTTTTTTTTATTCTCAGCATATGTACCCATTTGTTAGTAAATTTAACATCGGTTTTACCCATCGCGACTATGACAATAGAAATAGTTTTTTGAAATAGTTTTTTTAACAATGAAATTCAATTGTCGGTTGCATAACTTGAATAATTGTTTGGTAATTGTGGACCAAATAATTTAGAGAGGCCAGATAATAAATATGCCAGCCCCGATCTAAAAAGGATAGGCCTAGCCAGGTGAATTGAGCCCAAGGAGACAGGTCTAATGGGCAAAAGTCCCAAGGCAACCATAACTAGGACATTCAAAGATATGTTCAGACCCATCTTAAACCGATCCAAAAGTGATTGACTCCTAGAAGGAGATTGAATACCATTCCTAAAGGGAGTGGGGCCTCCGAAACCTATAAATACACCATGCAACTCAGAAGTAAGGTGCGCTCACTTAAGTTCTAGTTAATAATTCTTCATTCAATTCATTGTGATTAAGCTTGCTAACTTAATCATTGGAGTGCCATCGACCCAAAGAGGGTCGGCGCATTCTCATTGTTTTCTTCTCTTACAAGTTGTTCATACTCATCAATATGGTTCATGTATTAAATCAGGTCTTCCTAAAAATTCCTCCTACAATTGGCGTCGTTTGTGGGAAGGTCTAGCAACGATAAGTACCAGCTTTCTTAGAGAAAGGAGTTGAGCCCACCAGTAGAGAGATTAAAGACAGTCGAGACGGTCCCAGTCATGAGGACACTCACCTATTAGACTGCCGAGATGATTCATCACGAAGTCAGGGAGGTCGTCCGATAAGATTGGAGATACGATTCCCCGATGATAACTAGGTAAGACAAGAGGAACTACGGCGGGCTCCATAATATGTCAGAAATTCGAATCACTAAAGGAGCCATCGTAAGATCTTGAACCCCTCGCCCTCCAATAAACGTTTGCCTGGTGACATTACACCCCGAGCAGAAACTCCGGCAACGGGACGAAGAGATAACCCACCTCAGGTTTCAAGTCGAAGCTATGAGGGAGGCAATTACCAGAAGAGATAAATGAGTCTACGGAAGATCGCTAGATTAGTGTAGAAAAAGGAGGACGAATTCCAAAAGCACGAGCGCCCTTTCCACACGTCTGACTGCAAGCCATGCTCCTAGCACTGAACACTACAGGACAGATCAGAAGATTAGCAGTGCGGGAGGAATCGAACTTCACCCATAAGAGATCAGACCAGAGCCAATCTAGAGTAGCAGGACTGGGACCAATGGCTAAACGAGTAGCTAGACAGCAAGGACAAAGGCCTTACAGGACAGACTACCCATGACCTAGCCAGAAGAGCCCTTAATCAGATCATGACCATACTCTTTACAAAAGAAATTGAGGCCTGCCGACCTCCAAGAAAATTTACACCGTTAAAGTTTACACCCTATGATAGGAAGTCAGATCCTATTAGTCATGTTCGGCACTACAAACACATGATGGCATTGTGGAGTGGAGACGAGTCGCTAATGTGCTGAGTTTTCCCATCAAGTCTTAGAGAATTAGCTTTACGATGGTTTGACAAATTGCTGTCCAGATTAATAGCAAGTTGGAGGCAACTCACCGAACTATTCACCGCTCGCTTCATCGCAAACAGCAAGTAGCCTAAAGTGGTAGACCACTTGCTGACCTTATAGAAAAAGGATGGAGAATGGTTACAAGCATATGCAAGATGCTATTGGGAGGCCTACAATGAAATTAAGAAATGCAACGAGTAGCTAACCATCGCACAGTTCAAGATCGACCTGCTCAAGGAGCACCAGTTGAGGCAATTCCTGATGAAGAAACCGCCTAGTAAGGTATAAGACTTGATGAGGAGAATTGAATAGTACATTAGAGTAGAAAAAGCTATAGCATAGCCAATCCGGGAGAAGGTTGGCGAGAAGTCAAATAAAAAAGATGGAAGGGAAAACAAGAAGGCCCGATGTGAAGAAAGCAATAATAGGGACAAAAAAAGGATTGAGTAGTTAACATTGTCTTTAAGGACGCGATCTATAAAATCCTACCCCAAATTTGGAACAAGCCCTTTTTTCAAGTGGCCACCAAAATTAGCGAGAGAACCCGCAGTATGAGATCAAAGGAAGTTTTGCTCCTATTACAAGGACAAGGGGCACCAAACGGAGCAGTGCTGACACCTCAAAAATCACTTGGAAGAATTGGTGAAATCTGGCACCTTGACCAGTATATCGACCGAGAGAAGACTAAATAGGAAGCAGAGTAGAACAAGCAAAATGGTGCCCCACAAAAGAAAGCCCGGATAGAGCCACCCTAGGTAATTACAATGTTGCATGGATTAGCAGGAATGGCAGAGGTAGACTCTCACAAGTATCGAGTTGAGATCCAAAAAGCAGCACACCTAACAGAGGTGATGCAAATTAAGCCTTCATCCAAGAAGGTCAAAATCGACAGCAGTGCTGAAGCCTTAACCTTTACTGATGATGGTTTAGTGGGAGTTTAGATGCCCCATAATGACGCACTGGTGGTGACACTATGATTGGGGGATTTTGACATTAGGAGAATTTTGATCGATCAAGGGAGCTCGTCTGAAGTCATATATTACGACCTTTACAAGAAGTTGGAGTTAAAGGATTCCAACCTGTAGCCATCCCTTAACCCTCTGATTGGCTTCAATTCGAACCCTGTCTGGCCACTGAGAAAAGTGACAATCCTAGTAGCTGCAGGAGGAATTACACTTCAGATAGAGTTCCTAGTGGTCAATATGTCTTCCCCATACAATGCAATCATAGGTTGGACGTGGTTGCACCTCATGAAGGCCATACCATCTGTAGGTAGGATTTTTTTGGGAAGGCTAGGCCGAACTCTCAGGCCCAAGTGAATGAATCCAAACTCCCTGCAAGAAAAGAGGGTTAGAATGAGTCGATCCTTGGAGGGCTAAACATACTCTAAAGATTAAGTTAGTAAGCTTAATTACAATAGGAATCAATGAGAGTTGTGGATGCTCTGAGTTCATTGTCCATACCTGGCTCTCGATACCTTGGGTACTTATAGTGTGCTCGGCCTTGGCCTACAAGCAGGTACTCATGGCCTACTAGGTAGGCACCATCATTGACGCCACCTGACCACTTGCAAGGTCTGGCTCATCGTCGCTGGGGATTCCGGCTGACCGGACGTGCACGTCGACGTCGCGTGGGCAGCCACACATGCATTTAATGCGGGTCAACTCTACATTTAATGCTAGAAGACCGCTAGCGGTTTGGACTCGCCTTCAGTGGTTTGGACCATGGTGAGGAGGAGGTCGGCAGTTTAAGGCCAGCCCGTCTTTTAACTCTGATCTGGGCTGCTAAGCAGCTCACATTTTAATTCGCGTACATTGGGCCGCATCTGTTAGGTTGGGCCGTGGAATATTCCCCCACAATTGCCCCCAGCCTTTGTGTCGTTTTGGCTTCTGAAATGGCCAAGGGCTGGAACGGTAACCATGCCACGCGGATAGCGGGGATTTTAAAAGATTCATTGATGGGGTGTTGTTGAATCGACGACCAATGCGATGTTTCGGCAGAGCGTCATGATTAACGCCGTTTTTCCGCGCACGAACCAACGAATCTAATGTGTATAAGAGGGCGATGCCCTGCTCAGTATGAGGCACTCAGCTTTCCTTTGCCTTTCGTATAGCGTGTGCGTTGGCTGTCTCGGCATCCATCGCTGTAAGTGTCTTTCGAGCCATACTTCTTTCACTCTTCTTTCTATTTCTCTGTGCTTCGACGGTTGTCCCCCGATGGCATCTTGTCTACGAAGAATGTTGGATGGTCTGTTGGCCCTCGCTTTGTTTAGGGCTAGGTTTGACATCCCAGATGAGATCGGCTTAGAGCTGGTTGATCCTGAGGACCACCGTATGGGCGAGAATGAAAAGGGGGTGTCGTTCCCAATCATCACAAAAGTAGAAGGGGGACTTAGGTTTCCCCTCAATCCTCCTCTTCACAAGTTCATAGTAAAAAATAAGTTGTCGCCCTCCCAGTTATCGTCGAACGTCTATAGGATTTTCTTTGGTATGCTTGAGATTAATCAGCGACTAGGTGTGAACTTGGGTCTCGCCGAACTAGAATACTGCTACTCTCTTTGTAAGGTCGGGGGTAGCAATAAAGTCTACCTCCGAGTCGTAGAGAAGTCCTTAGAGTTAGTGAAGTGTCTGCCTTCCTCAGGGAAGGGCATTGACGACGTTAGGGTTTGGATGACCGGTCCTTGGGAGTTCGGCGACGTTCCTGAGAAGGAAAGGCCGGCGATCCAATGCTTTAGAGTGCCCCTTGAAATAGGTTCGATGCCGACCTCTTGTACTGTGTGTCCTTTAAATTATATGGTAAATCCAAATCTAATTCTCACATTTTTGCAAAAAAGAAGGAGAAGCGGTCGAAAGCACGCAACTGGTTGGTCAATTTCGATGATCTCAACAAGGCTTTGAGATACATCTGCGAAGGCAGGCTAAGGCACGTCGCTCAGACCGCTCACATTTTGCTCGCCTACCCGCTTCGATATTCGACTTTCATCGCCAATACGGGTGTTCCTCAGAGTACCCTCGCGAGGTTGGCGAAGGAAGGCGCTGAGGAAGACTTCAAGGAGATTCCTACCGGCATTGCAATTGAAAGGGCACACAGCCCTACCGGTGTGACAGTTGCAGTTGCTCCTCTATTGGAGCCCGTCGGCGAAGAATAACACCAAGTGCGATCAAAGTCCCACAGTTCGGCATCAAGTTCATTGCCGTAAACTGTTCTTGACCGCCAAGTTAAGATTCCAACCAGAACACAGGATTCCAGCCCGTCCCCCAATGCAGAGGACAACATGAGTCTGAGGGAGAGGATGTTTGCCGCTGCGGGCAAGCCGCTGAAGTCAGCTGTTCTAAATAACTGCTTTAACACGATTTTCTCTTGGTTTAGGGCTGCCTGAATTCCTTGAAGGTGACGACCCATTTCCAGAAGCTCACCGAGGTGCATCAGGAACTTATCGAAGAGCATAGCCGGTTAAAGGAGGAATGGATCGGTGCCAATAAGGACCGGATCACCTTCAGGAAGCAGGCCAAGCAGGCGTCTGCTGAGCTGCTATTGATGAAGGCTAATTTTGAAAGGAGAGATAAGGAACTGACCAATCTCGAAAGGAAGTTCGATGTGCATTCCATGGATCTGCACAAGGCCAATGCAGAGGTCGAGGCTCTTAAAACCGAAGTGGCCAAACTAAAGGTCGACGAGAAGGTGTTGCTGAAGAGGGGTGAGGACAGAGCGGCCAATGAACTAGCCGTTGAGATGGTGGATTTAAGCTGGACCATATTTCGGCAGGGCTGGAGCGGTGCTCTCCACGTACTTGGCACTGACAACTCTGCCGATATTTGGCATCTATGCCCGGACTATTTTGATACCACTAAGAACCGTGTTGTGAACCCGAAGAAGGTGATCGCTAATGTCGAGCATAGAAGGCAAATAGCTCTGGAGATTGTTGCTGAAAAAGATAAGGCAGAAAAGGAGAAAGTCACTGCCGAACAGTCCAAGGCTGCTGAAGTGATTGTTGATTGCTCGGCGGAAACATCTGTGCTGCCAGGGGATAAGTCGACATAATTATTGTAGCTTTTCCTTCTTTTGAACATGTTTTTATAACCATCAATGTTTATTTTTAATGACAAGTTTGTTCCGTCTCTTATCTTGACATTATCCACTGTTGACTCAAGGTTGATCCCCATGTTGATTTTGATGATAACAAAACCATGTGGTTGTTATCTAATGATTTCACTTGAGTGTGCAGATTAGACTATAATCATTTGATAACAAGAAAATAATTGAGTTGATCGGTTGAGTATCCAACAAGAAGATTACTTAGGTAATCTTATTCTTGAAGAGATTGAAGATGCTCAAGGAGTTCAACAAGTATTCAAAAGAAGGATGCAAGTGACTGAAGATCTTATGATGATTCAAGAAGTTATTCAAAGAAGCAAAGCACTCAAGCAAGATTATTTGAAGAGTATTCAAGTTGACATGGAATCAATTCTTGAAGACTAAAGTACAAATTGAAGTGCAAATACAACAAATGATTTCAAGTAGAATTGAAGACCGAAGAGCTGGCACCATACAAATATGGTTTACACTTCACTATGAAGACCCTCGATCCTCATGGCCATATCAAGTCCACTATATCATCATGCATGCTATGAACTTCTAAATTGGTTGATTTTTCTACTCTAAATCTGGAAAATGCATTGAGGCATAAAGTATAAAAGGAAGGGGGAGCAACAAGTTGAAGCTTGTCAAGTAATAGTGGAGAACTTGTCACATTGAAGATATTGAAGAACTTGTGGTGAGAAGCTTGTCATGAAACAATGAAGACAAGAAGTATGATGAGTTGATACATTCAGCAATCTCATAGTTGCAACCTTATTTAGATGACTCTTACAAGACATGGAAGCTCACCTTGAAGATTTGAAGATGTCTTGCAAGAATGGAAGAAGAAGAGACTCACTTAAAGACGTGGAAGCTTTTTTTGGAAGTTTTGAAGATGTCTTGAAAGTATTGATAAGAAATCACAAGAGTTGGAAGCTTCATTGAAGATTATGTTGAAGTCTTGAATTGATGGAAGAAGTTATATTGATTAAAGAATCCTAGAAGAAATCAAGTTGATAAAGATCAAGCAAAGAAATTGAAGAAGTTCAAATAAGCATGAAAGATCAATTGAAGAAAAGAGATCTCAAGTCTTGGAAGCTCTCTTGAAGATTTTGAAGAAGACTTGGATCAATGGAAGAAGTAATGTTGATTGACGAACTCTAAATATAATCAAAAGTGTATTGATTTTATCTTGAAGAGTTGAAGATGTTCTTGAAGTCAACATACCTTGAAGAAGTCTTTTCAAGCCTTAGAAACCTTATTTGAATGATCCTTAAAGAGCTTGAAGATATTGAAGAAGATTGAAGAAGTATTGCAAAAGTTAAGGATTTTCCTAAAAAGAGTTGACCCCTCAAGCAAAAGAGTCGACTCATTCAAACAGAGGCTGAAAATTCTGGTGGAACATCAAAAGAGTCGACCCCTAGCATAAAAGAGTCGACTCATTCCAACAGAGAGTTGATTGTGCAGTTTTAGACCAAAAGAGTCGACTCATTTGGGCAGAACCTTCAAAAATCTGCTGCAACACAAAAAGAGTCGACTCATTTAAGGTAACGGCTAGTTTTTTGAACATTATACTCCGCCGTTTTCGTATCAAATGGTCTCCCATCCATCTCCAACGACTATAATCAACTCAAGGCTATATATACAAGATCCCCAACACATATATGATGATGAAGAACATGAGAAGAACACAAGATTAAGTGCTACAAAGTGATATTTCATCTTCTACATCTTATACACTGTTTTTATTCATTTGGGGGGTTCTTGAGTGAGCTAAAAATTTGTTCATCTACTCTTTGAGAGAGTGTTATTCATCATACAACCTTCATCTATTATTGGGTTGGTTTGTAAACTTTTGAGTTTGAGTGTTCTTGAGAAAAACACTTGTGAGTTTGAATGTAACTTGGGAAAAACACTTGTAAAGTTTGAGAGAAGCTTGGACAAAACCTCTTGGGTTTTGAGAGCTTGGGGAAGAGCTCTTGTAAGAGTGAGTTAGGCACTTGGAGAAAAACTAGCAGCTGTGTAAGGAAAGTTTACATAGTGGAATACCTTCGAGAGGATCGAGGAAGAGAGAACGTAGGCAAGGTTTGGCCGAACCTCTATAAATCTGGTGTTGTTCATTTCTTACTCTATTTTTCCTCCTTGCTTACAATACTTGCTTGCATTGCATTATATTATTTGTTTGCTTGGGTTATTAGTTTGATTGCTCACTGTTACATAACTTAAATTGTTTTTAGTTGTATTGTTTGTTATAAATTCTATAAAACCCAATTCACCCCCCCTCTTGAGTTGCCTACTTGGGCCAACATCCACTCCCGAGATTGCCTCACAGTTTTGGAAATTCGTTATGTTGTATGATGGCCTTCTTTGGCCGACTTGTCCAAGTTGGACAGGACCAAGTTTTAACACTTGGTTTTTATGGCCTTATTTGGCCGACCTGCCCAACTTGGACAGGACCAAGTTTTAACACTTGGTTTTTGTGGCCTTCTTTGGCCGACCTGCCCAACTTGGACAGGACCAAATTTTAACACTTGGTTTTTGTGGCCTTCTTTGGCCGACCTGCCCAACTTGGACAGGACCAAGTTTTAACATTTGGTTTTTGTGGCCTTTTTTGGCCGACTTGCCCAACTTGGATAGGACCAAGTTTTAACACTTGGTTTTTATGGGCTTCTTTGGCCGATCTGCCCAACTTGGACAGGACTAAATTTTTACACTTGGTTTTTGTGGGTTCCCGGAGTGCTCATAGTAGGTTTGTTTGAACAGCTTCATTTTCATTGATCTTCAAAAAGGCTTTCCACATTTTGAGGAACTGTTACATCACACGGGACTTTGTACTACTGGTAGAATTTCTTCAAGTTGCTTGCATTCCAGGGTCACGACAACTGTCTTCTCTCTTCAACGGTTTCTAACCGGTATGCGCCAACACCGACCTGGGTCGTCACTCGGTAAGGGCCCTCCCAGTTTGGGCCGAGCTTGCCATCTGCGGCGTTCTTAGTTGCCCCCAACACTTTTCGTAAGACTAGGTCTCCTAGAGTAAAATTTCTTGAGCGGACCCGTTTATTGTAGGAGCGTCTTAGCTGTTGCTAATACTCCGTAAGTCTGATCAAGGCAGCTTCCCTTCTTTCTTCAACGAGATCGAGGTCTTTTGAAATCGTCTGGTCGTTAAGTCCCATGTTGAAGGCTGCCGATCTAATAGTTGGTAGTCCGACTTCCAAAGGAATGACTGCTTCCACCCCGTATGCCAGGAAGAACGGGGTTTGGTCGGTAGACCTCCTTAGGGTCGTTCTATAGGACCACAGAACGTTGGGTAGCTCCTTCGTCCACTTCTCTTTGGCTTTTTCCAGTCGTTTTTTGACTCCGTTAAGCATGGTTTTGTTTAAAATCTCGGCTTGCCTGTTGCATTGGGGATAGGCTGGCATTGAGTAATAGTTTCTAATCCCCAGTCCTTCGCAAAATGATCTGAACATATTACCATCGAACTAGGTGTCGTTATCGGAAACAACGGCACGGGGCGCTCTGAATCTAGTGATTATGCTATTCCATACGAACCTTTTGGCGTCGATTTCCGTGATAGTTGACAAAGGCTCTGCCTCTACCCATTTGGTAAAGTAGTCAGTCGCCACTATGAGGAACCTTTTGTTGCCAGAGCTCGGGGCAGCGGTCCGACTATGTCCAGTCCCTACTGAGTGAAAGGCCATGGACTGGTGATGGTTGCGAGGTCTTCGGCTGGCTGGTGGATGATGGGGGAATACCTCTGACACTTGTCACATTTTAGGATGTACTGGGCTGCATCTTTCTGCATCTAAGGCCACTAGTATCCTTGTGAGATGGCTCGGTGTGCTACCGATCTTCCGCCGACATGTCTTCCACATATCCCCTCATGGATTTCGAACAAGACGCCCTGTACTTGGTCCGGATGGACGCAGTGCAAGTATGGACCTGTAAAGGAACGTCTGTAAAGCTCCTTACTTGGTGATAGCCAATATTTGAGAGATGTATGTTTGATTCACCGAGCTTCAGTCTTATGTTTTGGTAGTTTATCTTTGTCGAGGTAGGAGATAATTGGGTCCATCCATGATGGTCCCAGCTGTTCTGCCATCAGGGCTTCCTCTTCCTCCTGAAAGATGCTAGGCTTGGCAAGGGTTTCCACCTTGATCGTCCTTGTTGACCCCGACTTCAAAGCTGTGGCCAAGGTTGCCAAAGCATCCTCATGTGAGTTGTTATCTCGGCTGACCTGCCGAAGCTTGTAGCTTTTAAATTGGTCGAGCAGTTCCTTGGCTTTAGCTAAGTACTGTGTCATTCTATCGTTCTTCGTTGCGTACTCTCCTGTAATTTGGTTAACGACAAACAGAGAGTCCGAATAGATGACGATCTCAGGAATTCGAAGTTTGATGGCTCGGCATATTCCGATGAACAAGGCCTCGTATTCAGATTTATTGTTGGAGGCAGTGAACTTGAGCTTGATGGCTTGTTCAATGGTTAGATCGTCTGTTGTAATGAGTACTATGCCCGATCCTTCCCCCCGGTCATTAGAAGCTCCATCGACGTAGAGTTGCCAATGATCAGCTTTTTCCCAAGGGTCCAGAGGGAGGTTCTCGTGTGGTTGGGCATGATCTTTTACTTGGTCGGCCTCCGGTGGCAATTCAACCGAGAATTCGGCTACAAAATATGCAAGGATTTGTCCTTTTACAGCCGATCTAGGTTGAAACTTGATGACAAACTCCCCTAACTCCACTGCCCATTTTGCCAATCGTCTGGAGAAGTCGGCCTTTCTAAGAAGAGATTTGAGCTGGTGGTCCGTAAGGACGTTGATTTTATGGGCCCTTAAGTAATGCACCAACTTGCGGGAGGCCACTACTAGTGCTAGAGCCAGTTTTTCAAGAGGTAAATATCTGCTTTCTGCCCCGAGAAGTGTTTTACTGATATAGTAGACAGACAATTGCCACCGATCTTGTTGCCAGAGTAGAACGGCGCTGATCGCATGCTCCGACACCGCAAGGTAGAGGTAGAGTTCCTCGTGCTACAGTGGGGTGGAGAGCAAAGGTGGTTGGGTCAAGTACTTCTTCAGACCGCTAAGGGTTGACTCACATTCTGGGGTCCATTTGAACTGTTCTTGCTTCTTAAGGAGCTGGAAGAACGGTTAGCAACTGTCCGATGAACGGCTCATGAACCTGTTGAGCGCTGCGGCCATTCCTGTAAGCTTTTGTACCTCCTTGGCATTTTTTGGGACCTGAATGCTCTGGATCGCACTGATCTGTCGCGGATCCACTTCAATGCCCTGATGCGTGACCAAGAACCCCAGAAATTTGCCTGAGCTGACACCAAAGACACATTTTGAAGCATTTAGCCTCATTTTGTACTCCTTTAAGATGCAGAGCACCACTTTTAGATCTGCTAGGTGAGAATCGCTCAGTTTACTTTTTACCACTATGTCGTTGATGTAGATTTCGATAGTTCTGCCGAGCTATGTTTTGAATATTTTGGTGACCAATCGCTGATACGTGGCTCTGGCGTCCTTCAGACCAAAGGGCATAACTCTGTAGCAATAGATACCCCGTAGAGTGATGAAGGCTGTCTTTTCTTGGTCGTTGGGGTGGAGGGGAATCTGGTGGTATCCTTTGTAGGCATCCAAGAAACTCATTTGCCCGAAGCCAGCAGTCGCATCCACGAGCTGGTCAATTTTGGGAAGGGGGAATGGGTCCTTGGGGCATGCTTTGTTGAGGTAAGTGAAGTCCACACAGACCCTCCACTTGCCGTCCTTCTTTTTCACCACCACTATATTTGATAACCAGCTTGGGTAGTTGATCTCCTGAATTGCCCCAGCATCCAACAGCTTCTCTGTTTCTTCTAGCACAGCGTTCACATGCTAGGTAGCCGCCCTTCTCCCCTTTTGGACAACAGGTCGGCAATTTGGGTCAACATTCAGCCGATGATAAGCAACATCGGCACCGATCCCAAGCATGTCATAAGGGGTCTAGGCAAACACTTCCAGGAAGTTCGTCAACAACTCGACCAGGGATTTTTCCTCTTGTTTAGACAAAGAGGTGCCAATGACGAAGTACTTATCTCCCTGCCGATCAATGTATATCTTTTTCAGAACTTCCAGGGCTTTATTCTCAGGCATCATCCCCACATCGTCAATGGTAGGAGTGTCCTCGTGCAACTCCATCATTTGCACACTCTTATCTTTTGTCTTAGTTGCGCATGCTGTTAAGAAACATTGCTTGGCAGCCACTTGATCTCCTCTTATTTCCCCTACTCCACCAGGGGTTGGAAATCGAATCATTTGATGGTAGGACGAAGGAATTGCTCCGTTTTATGCCCCTTCTCGCGGTGGTATGAACAGAACCTCTTCTGGTCTCGGGTTGCTGGGTCTCCTCCTAACTTTGGTGGCCACTTAAAAAATGGCTTGTCGCGGATCTGGGGCAATATCTTATAGATGGGGTCTTTAAAGACTGTATAGACCCCCTCAGTTACCCTTTTTCCCCAGTTGCTATCTTCTGATCGGGGTTTCTTGGCATCCTTCTTATTTGTCTTCTTGGCAGCAACGCCGACCTTGGCTAATGTTGGCTGGGGCATGTCTTCATCCAACTGCGCATAGCGCTCGATTCTCAGCATCAGTTCCTGTATTGTGAGGGTTGGTTTCTTCATCAAGGATTGTCACAAGCGATGCTCCTTGGGAAGGCCGATCTTGAACTGGGTTACAGCTAATTGCTCGCTACACTCGTCAATTTCATTGTAAGCCTCCCAGTAGCATTGGGCGTACACTCGCAATCCTTCCCCTTCCTCTTTTCGTAGTGTTAGCAAGAAATCAACCTCCTTCGGCTACAGGCTGTTTGCTATAAAACGAGCTGTAAACAGCTCGGCAAGTTGCCTCCAGCTGGAAACGGATTTAAGTGGCAACTTGTCAAACCATCGTAAGGCCACACTTCCCAGGCTAGAGGGAAAGATTCGACACATTAGCATCTGGTCACCACACCATACTACCATGAGCTGTTTGTAATGCCAAACATGATTAATCAGGTCAGTCTTCTCGTCATACAGGGTGAACTTTGGTGGGGTGAATTTTCGAGGAATCGGGTGGGACTTGATCTCTTCAGTGAATGGTGAGGATGCGATTTGATCTAGGGCCTTTTTCATCAGGTTGTGGGTTGTGCGCTCCTTAGTCTGCTGCTTCCTATCCTCCTACTTTTCGTTATACCATTTATCCCAATCCTCTCTCCGCCGATCTCCTTCAGCATGATCGTTATTTAGCAGGGTTTCACTTTTTCCCCTCCGCCGACCTGTTCGCCTATTGTCGCAACGCCCGGTACTAGGGGTCTAACTCCTTCTTACCCGCGGCGTTGAATCGTTCTCGCTGCCAGTAATCTGCTCCTGATCAGGGGGCCTTTCTCTCCCATGCCCATTTCTTCTAGAGAATGCCTCCCTCATGACCCGAACTTAGGAGGTGAGGTAGACAATCTCTTTGTCGCGTTGCTGGATTTCCCTCTCCGCCACACGGAGTGTATCTTCACTCGGGATTCGCCCACTGGAGGGTGACGGGGCAAGGTTCCGATAGTAGTTTCTACGGAAGTTCCTGTCCCTGACATAGCCCGTATTCCTCCGCATTTCATCCGATGCTTTCTGGTGGCTTTCAGCAGGCATCCGTTTTTCCGACCTTAATGTTCTTCCTGCCGATCTACGGGTGTGGACTGGCAGTGCGCCGAGTTAGTCTGATCTTTACTGGAGGAGGCTCTGCTGCCTCTCCCGTTGTGGTTCTCTCTTCCATGCCTCCGGTCGTTTAGACTTATGGTTTTCCTAAGCCTTCCCACAGACGGCGCCAGTTGTAGGTGGGATTTTTTGGAAAGGCTAGGCCGAACTCTCAAGCCCAAGTGAATGAATCCAAACTCCCTACAAGAAAAGAGGGTTAGAATGAGTCGACCCTTGGAGGGCCGAACACACTCCGAAGATTAAGTTAGTAAGCTTAATTGCAACAAGAATCAATGAGAGTTGTGGATGCTCTGAGTTCATTGTCCATACCTGGCTCTCGATACCTTGGGTGCTTATAGTGTGCTCGGCCTTGGCCTACAAGCAAGCACTCATGGCCTACTGGGTAGGCACCATCATTGACGCCGCCTGACCACTTGTAAGGTTTAGCTCATCACCGCTGGGGATTTTGGCTGACCGGACGTGCACGTCAACGTCGCGTGGGCAGCCACACATGCATTTAATGCGGGTCAACTCTACATTTAATGCTCGAAGGTCGCTAGCGGTTTGGGCTCGCCTTCAGCGGTTTGGGCCATGGCGAGGAGGAGGCCAATAGTTCAAGGTCGGCCCGTTTTTTAACTCTGATATGGGTCGCTAAGTAGCCCACATTTTAATTCGCGTACATTGGGCCTTATCCGTTAGGTTGGGCCGTGGAATATTCCCCCACACCATTCACTTACCACCAACTGATTCACTTTCTAACCCCTGAAGGAGTAAAGGAGATCTAAGGAGATCAGGTGGTAGCCAAGCAATGTTTTCTGGTAGCTTGGTCCACCAACATAAAAGTGGGCAACGTCCAGATGATAGAGCTCCAAGAGGACATGCCTACTATCGACGATGTCGGACAAACACCCAATAAAAAGGCCGTGAAAGACCTAAAGAGAGTGGAGATAGATTGGCATGAAAAGGAGAAGTACTTTGTGATCGGCACTTCCCTGTTCAAGATTGAAGAAAAATTACTGATTGAACTATTGACGCACTATATCGAAATCTTTGCTTGGAGCCCTTATGACATGCCAGGAATTGATCCAGAGGTAGCCTGCCATAGACTCAATGTTGACCTACAGTGTCGACCTGTGGTCCAGAAAGGAAGGAGGAAAGCTACACAACACGTGGATGCAGTAATCGAGGAGGTGGAAAGGCTCCTTAAAGCAGGGGCAATTAGGGAAGTCTTTTACCCATGCTGGTTGTCCAACACAGTAGTGGGAAAGAAGAAAAATGGCAAATGGAGGGTGTGAACTTCACCAACCTAAATAGAGCATGCCCCAAGGACCATTTCTCTCTGCCGAAGATTGACCAGCTCGTATATACAATAGTTGGATATGAGAAAATGAGCTTTCTGGATAACTATCATGGGTATCACCAGATACCACTCCACGAGGATGATCAAGAAAAGACAGCCTTTATCACCCTGACAGGTATTTTTTGCTATAAAGTTATGCCCTTTAGACTGAATAACGCTGGTGCTACTTACCAAAGATTGGTCACGAAGATGTTTAAAGAGCACTTCAATAGTATGGTAGAAGTCTATGTTGATGACATGGTGGTTAAAAGCAAGGTTGGCAGGCCCCACCTTGGCAACTTAAAATAAGTGTTTGACATCCTAAAGAAGTACAAGATGAAGCTGAATGCCTCCAAATGCATGTTTGGGGTAAGTTCAGGAAAGTTTATGGGATTCTTGGTTACGTACCGGGGAGTTGAAGTAAACCCACAACAATTCAGTGCAATCCAGAACATCTAGGCCCTGAAAAACATCAAGGAAGTCCAGAAGTTGACTGGGATGGCAGCGGCTCTTAACAGGTTTATCAGCTGATCTTTAAACAAGTGCCGACCATTTTTCTAACTTCTAAAAAAACAAGAGTGGTTTAGCTGGGGCTTGGACTATGATCAAGCCCTTGCCGATCTAAAGAGTTATCTGGCCTAGCCACCATTCCTTTCCACTCCTTTCAAACACGAGGAACTTTGTTTATACCTAGCTGTTTCAGAGTACGCAGTCAGTGTCGTTCTATTTCAGCAACAAAACATGTAACGGAAGCCAGTTTACTATATTAGCAAGACTTTTCTGGGGATAGAAAGTAAGTATCTAGCTTTGGAAAAGTTGCCCCTTGCCACGCAAGTTGGTGTATTACTTCAGGGCCCATACTATCAATGTCCTCACGAATCACTAGTTGAAACCACTCTTTCGAATAGCAGATTTCTCTGGCAGACTAGCAAAGTGGGCAATGGAACTGGGTGAATTCGACATCAAGTATCAACCCATATTGACGGTAAAAGGTCAGGTACTTGTCGACGTTATTACTAAATTCTCTGTTGAGTTGTCACAAGAAACCAATCCAATACCTACTGCTGAGCTACTAGAGAATGACCCCCCCATTAGAGCTCTGGGGGACTGCTGATCATTGGAAGCTCTTCATAGATTGAGCACCAACGACAGGGGGGTAGGATCAAGCATAGTCCTAATTACAACAGATGACATAGCAATAGAGCAAGCTATTAAACTAGAATTCATTGCATCAAACGAGTCAAAATATAAGGCTCTACTCACCGGATTGTGTCGAGCTATAAAGCTAAAAATTTCTGAGATAATAATCTATTCAAACTCATAGTTGGTTGTAAACCAAATCATGGGGGAATACGCGGGAAAGAACGACAGGATGGCACAGTACCTTGCAAAAGCACAGGAATTATTAAAGAAGTTCAGCAAACACAAGTTGTATCTTATTGGCCTCAACAGCGATGCCCATGCTGATGCCCTGGCAACACTTACGCCAGCTTTGAAGTCGGAATCAGAGAGAATAATCCATATTGAGACTTTGGCTAACTCGAGCATCTTTCAAGAAAAAGAGTGAGTACTAGCCATTAAAGAGCTAGAACCATCTTGGATGGATCCAATCATTGCCTACCTCGACAAAGATGAATTGCCTGAGGACAAGAACGAAGCTAGGAGAATAAAGCATAAATCCTTAAAGTACTGGCTGTCACCCAGTAAAGAGCTATACAGAAGATCTTTTACGGGTCCCTACCTATATTGCATTCATCCAAACAAAGTGCAAGCCATTTTGTTCAAAATCCATGGAGGGATTTGTGGAAGCCATATCGACAGAAGATAGCTCGCCCATCGAGCTATTTCATAGGGCTACTGGTGGCCCTATATGCAGAAGGATATTGCTTAGTATATACTGAAGTGTGAGAAGTGTCAGAAGTTCTCACCATTAATCCACCAGCTTGCCGAGGACCTTACTACTATTACCAACCCCTGACTTTTTGCCTAATAGGGACTCGACATAGTCGGTCCATTGCCCCAAGCTCCGGGGAACAAGAGGTTTCTCATTGTCGCAACAGACTAGTTCACCAAGTGGGTGGAAGCAAAGCCCTTATCAACCATCAAGGAAATAGATGCAAAAAGATTTGTATGGAGAAGCTTAATTATAAGGTTCGGCATACCACATGCACTGGACTCGAACAACAGCACCCAGTTTGATGAAAATATGTTTAGAGGATTCTACAACAAACTCGGGATCAGAAATTATTACTCAACACTGGCTTATCTACAGTGCAATAGACAAACTGAAATATCCAACAAGACAATGCTCAACGGAACCAATAGAGGCTGGAAAAAGCTGAAGGGAGATGTGTAAAAGAGTTGCCTAATGTCCTATGGTCCTATAAAACCACTCCAAGGAGATCTACTGGTGAAACCCCATCCTCAATGGCATATGGGGTCGAGGTTGTAATACCTTTGGAGGTCAAACTCTCAACAATCAGATCGGTAGCATTCAATAACAGGCTTAATGAGCAGACCTTGGCCATAGATCTGGACCTCATTGAAGAAAAGAGGGAGAGGGCCCTACTCAAGCTCACTGGTTATCATCAGCAGTTTAGCTGATCCTACAATAAGCAGGTTCAGCCGAGAGCTTTTGTACCCAAAGATCTAGTGCTTAGAAAGGTATGGGTCAATAAAGAATCTAGAAGATGAAAAGCACCGTCCCAACTAGGAGAGTCCATATAGAATTGTATCCCAAGTCGGCGTGGGGGCATACCGGCTAAAGGCAGTCGAAGAAGGGCGCTAGCTACCTCAACCTTGGAATGCAAACAACCTCAAGAAATTCTATCAATAGAAAGTTGACTCAGAATTTGGTCTGTTATTAAAGATTTTTTTCTTTATAAATTAGTGGTTACTCAGTGACTCTGATACTCGAAGCCATGCTAAGAAAGAAGAACCAAGGAAAACAAAACAAAAACCAGGAGTAAAACCTTGGTCCTATCCAAGTTGGGCAGATCAGCCAATGAAGGCCAAAATAAAAACTAGGTGTAAAACTTTGGTCCTGTCCAAGTTGGGCAGGTCGGCCAACGAACGCCAAAATAAAAATTAAGTGTAAAAACCTTGGTCCTGCCTAAGTTATGCAGATCGGCCAATGAAGGCCAAACTTAGTAAAAACCAAATGAAGGCTTTGGCTCTGCCTAAGTTAGGCAGGTCGACCCAAGAATGACCAAATCTAAGAAAAACTATGTCTTTGCACTTAGTCTTGCTTAAATTGAGCAGGTCAGCCAAAGAACGGCAAACCCCAAGTAATTTATACTCAATCTTAACTAAGTTTTTTAGGTCGGCGCAGGAATGGCCAAATATTATATAACTACTCAAGTATAAAAAATAGTAGATAATAAAGTAGAAAAGAAGTTCATTTAAATTTAGAGAATCATTTTACAAATGAAGGTTCTCGAAAATTACAAAAGAATTCAAAATAAGAAAGAAAAGTGTCCTATGAGTGAGGGGCTGGATCAGTAGGGAGATCGGAGGAGGCAGGAACCATTTCAGTCACACCATCAGTGATCTCAACAATCTGTGAAGCAGGAAAGGCAGCATTACCTAAAATAACTTTAGTAGCATCTGCGACCTCGACAGTATTTGAAGCTAGAGGGGCAGCATTGTCGACAGCAACTTCGGTAGCATCCACAACCTCGACAGTCTCTGAAGCTGGAGGAGTAGTATTGGCACCAGCAACTCTAGCGGCATTAACAACTTTAGTGTTGTCAAATTGTCCAATCTCAAAGGGATTTACCTCAGCGTCTTCGTGAATGGCTTCATTAGGAAGCAGCCAAGGGATATTTTTTCAGAATGGATCCGCCAACGAAACCTTCATTGCCATAAGGGCAGCCACCCAACTGTTCTTAAAGATCCCATTCGTCATCCCGAGGATCTGCTAAGTGTAATCATCTCTAGCTTTTTCAAAACCCTCCTTAAAACTCCCTATCCTCACAGATGGGAGCTCATCCTTCATTTTGACGATTTTCTCTTTGGCCATACTTAGCTCTTGGTTCCTTTGTGCCAACTTGGCTAAGGTAGTGGCCATGGCCTCCTCACTATTCTTGAGCTAGGATTTTGCATCAATCGCAGCTTTCTTATGAGCTCGAGCCTCCAGCTTTAGAGCATTATGATGTTGTTTCAATGCCTTCAGCTCATTGTCCATAGCGACGAGGCAGGACATAACATTATAGGTCTGGAAAGCAGGCTACAAATACAAACACATGGTATTAGAAATGGAAAACCAAATGGGGGAAGGAGATAATAAATTCAGTAGGCGCACTCACCAATAAACTATTATGTACTGCTCCCATGAAGATCTTGGGGTCAGTTGCTTGCCTTAGCTTCGCTTGACCCTGAGGCAGGATTACACCTTCGACCAGCCCTACAGCTATAGAAGGATTGACAAGACGATAATCAGGGGTGGTTATGGGGCGTGTGCCAACCATCGGTTGGATTACAATCTTGGATATCGGCCTAGCATCCGACTCAACAAACACCGACCTAGCCCGCTGAGCTCTAGGTGTCCTTAGTACATCCCCTTTCGCTGGCCTCTTAGATGCTGACCTCTCTGTTGATGGTACACTAGCTCCAGCTTTAGCTTCAAAGGTTGTCGGTGGCAGAGGCACAGACGACTGAGTCATGTTAACCCTGGCTAAGGATGCCTGTGCACGTTTTGCCTTCTTCATAACAATGACGGCCACCAAGCTTTGTGTC
>CM065394.1:16782500-16857500 GCA_033060915.1 Euryodendron excelsum | reverse complement strand
GGACTGCTTAGAATCTTAAACACTTACGAAAGGCAGATCGGCTCTTTCTCTCGGCAGTTCTCTTCAAAGCAAAGGTGAACCAGTCCTCTAAAGAAACGGTTTCTTATAGAAGAGCTAGCCCTCATTCCAAAACCCTAAAAGTGGTTGCGTCATTACTTCCGAACTGAGACGTCGCCTCAGCATTTAATGGAAAGATGACTTTTATCAGCTAAACAAATTAGGCAGCACCACGTGAAGTGCAGACTGCGAATAGGCATCTGATGACAGCTTACGATCATTAATAAGGTGATGTGCAGATACAACCCTTGTCCCTCGAGCTCAGCCAAACATGGTGCAAGGGTTGGGGGCAATTGTGGGCCAATAACTCAGAGAGCCCAGATAATAAATATGTCAAACTCGATCTAATGAGGACAGGCCAGGCAGGATGAATTGAGCCCAAGGAGACATGTCCAATGGTCAAGAGTCTCAAGCCAACCTTAATTATGACATTCAAAGATATGTCCAGATCCATCTCAAATCGACCTAAAATTAATTGACTGTTAGAATGAGATTGAATACCATTCCTAGAGGGAGTGGGACCTCCAAAATCTATAAATACACCATGCAACTAAGAAGCAAGGTACGCTCACTGGAGTTCTAGTTGAGAATTCTTCATTCAATTCATTGTGATTAAGTTTGTTAACTTAATCATCGAAATAACATCAACCCAAAAAGGGTCGATGCATTCTCATTGTCTTATTCTCTTGCAGATTGTTCGTACTTGTTAATTTAGCTTGTGTATTGAATTAAGCCTTCCTAAAAGTCCCTCCTACGTAATATAAATTGAAAATAACATATTTGATGGTGTTAATAATGAGGCTATTAGGAGATGATTATAAAATATGAAATGTTTTCAAGGGTATTTGTAAAAGTCATAATTTTATATATTTTTTGTAATAAAATAGCATCCATATAATAAGATTTTTATTTTTTTTATAATTTAAGAATTAACATTGAAAATTTTCATGATCCCATTAACAAAAATTCCTGGAGCCACCGCTGATTTTTATATACCATTTTGAATTTACCGCTATATCTATTATATATTTACTTCCAAAATTTGACATTACTTATATTAAATAGGATACAATACTAAACTAGTTTAACACAACATAAGCATATTATCTAATCTACATATATATTTGAAAATACTTAAGACATATTAATTGTCTAGTATATATATAATATAAGTTTTAATAGACATTTATCATCAAAATATAATAAAAATAAAATATTTTAAAAAACATTATACAAAATCCGATAACGTCTAGTAAATCAGGTATTGGCCAATATTACCTGGTATGGTTAGAATTGGCATACCTTCACCAACATAAAACTCGCCCTTCTCGATACCATTTTTTATCAAATAAAGTATGTGACACCCCCATAAAAGGAAAAATTATTCAGTACTCCTGCAGTACTACGTCAGTTTTGCTCTGCTACTTACATAGTAGTGCGGTCTTCATTGTTAGGTGGGGTCAAATATCCCACCTAACAAATGAGGACGTCACCTTGATGCAAATGGACGAGCAAGTTAAGTGCCGCTCGAGGAGCACTGAATAATTTCTCCCATAAAAGACTGCCCTGTTGATATCATAATTGACTTTTTAACACAGTAGAGAAGCATTTTATTATCTTCTTGACGAGGAAAGTCCATAAGAAGCATCACCTTTACTAGAACTATTCTATCTTATCAAATGCTATGCTGAATAGCTGAAGTCAATTAGATGGCATGTGTGAACAATGCCTCCATGCGTTTGAAGGATAGTCAGTTCAACCCTATAGTTAAAAAAAAAAGGATCAAATTTCAGTCACTATGCCCTAGAAATGGAAGTGCTGGAGAAAATATTGCTAAGTTCCCCGTGCAAAATTTTTTTTTGTTAGTATTTACATTCTCAACTAACTATTTCTTCCAACTCGTGCAATGTCGTCATATGCACAAATTATATAAATTTTATATATTTATATAAATAATAACTGACGTAAAAATATAACCCCCATCCAGTTGACCATTAAGCCACCTCTGTGATTAATTCCCAGGGCATCTAACACTTGCATAATGGTATCTGAAATGCTGATGCAAGTTGTCACGGGCTTGAATCTTGAATACCTTGACCCGTGCAACCTTAGACACCTTTGGCTACTAAAGATGCTAAGTAAGCCTTTAAGAACACCGAAAGAACAAGGCTAAGAATAAGAGAGCAACAAAAGAACAAGAGAGCTTGTAGAAGAATTTAGAGAATGCTTTGATTACTTGAAACTTGGATGGTTACAAATAAGGGGCTACCCCTTATTTATACTTGTCCACCTCCTCAATGGACGGTGGGGATCGTTTTAATCCAACGATTGGGATTCCCCCTCTAGAATCATCTATACAAATATCTAGATATTTATGTACAAAGCTTCTCAAGGAAGCCTCACCCATGTTCTAGAATCTCCCACACCCTTCTAGCTAGTATCTACACTTGTGTAGAAAGATCTAGAATACCTACAAAAATTGCCCCATGTGTTGGAATGCCCAAGAATTGTCTAGAAGGTTCTAGACTTGGTGGGCTCCTTAGCATCCTCATGGGCCTATTCTTGGGCCATCTTGGTGGACTTGTGACATTCTCCCCCACCTAATCTGGCGACGTCCTCGTCGCAGTTCTCTGGAATTCGGCGATCTTGTCCACGAACTGCCACAAGGACTCCTCGTGCTCCCAGCTAGCCTCGCTATCCGGTTGCCCCTTCCATTTTTCCAAGTACTCCATGTGTCTTGGTGCTTTGCCCTTCTTTGGTATCACTCGGTGGGCAAGGATAGTGTTTACTTCTTTGTCGAATGATGCCGTGATGGATGTGGGAGCTCTACTTGATTCACCACGGCTTGGGTCTTCCATGTACACATAGTAAGGCTTGAGGAGACTTACATGAAAGACCGGATGGATCTTTAATTTTGGAGGTAACTCAAGTTGGTAGGATACCTTGCTAACTCGTTTGGTAATCGAGAATGGTCCCTCGTACCATCGTGTTAGTCCTTTGTGAAGCCTCTTATATGCTTTGGCTTGATGAAGAAGAAGCTTCACCATGACAAGGTCTCCTTCTTGGTACTCCTTCAGCCGCCGCTTCTTGTCTGCCCATTTCTTCATTCTTTTGGCCGCCTTGGCCAAGTCGGCCTTGGCCATGTCAGTTTTTTCATGCCACCCCTTGGCAAACTTGTAAGCTCCAAGGCTTTTTCCCGTATACTCGGTAGCAACGGCGGTAGGCATCAAAGGCTGTTGGCCCGTAACAAGCTCAAACGGGCTAGTGTTGGTTGCCTCAGTCGTTTGTAGATTATAAGAGAATTGGGCAACATCAAGCAACTTGGCCCAATCTCTTTGGTTGGCACTTACATAGTGCCTCAGGTATAGCTCCAACAAAGCATTCACCCTCTCGGTTTGGCCATCGGTTTGTGGGTGAAAGCTTGTAGAGAAATTAAGCTCCGTGCCAAGAAGCTTGAAAAGCTCGGTACAAAAGCGCCCCGTAAAGCGAGAGTCCCGGTCACTAACAATAGTCTTTGGCACTCCCCAATACTTGACCACATGAGCCAAGAATAACCGAGCCGTTTCCTCCGTGGTGCAATCCTTGGTGGCCGGTATGAAAGTGGCATACTTAGAAAACCGGTCGACCACCACAATGATAGTACCTTTCCCTTCGGACTTAGGAAGACAAGTGATGAAGTCCATAAAGACACTCTCCTAAGGCTGATCCGGAATAGGTAAGGGCTCTAGTAAGCCCGCGGGATGACTTTGCTCCACCTTGTCTTGTTGGCACACAAGACAAGTCTTCACATGAAGCTCCACATCGTCCCGCATTCATGGCCAATAGTAGGCATCCTCCAATAATGCCAATGTGCGGCGAACGCTCTGATGTCCCGCCCATTTGGAGTCATGACATTCCTTAAGAATCTCCTTCCGTAGCATCCCCCATTTGGGCACATAGATCCGGTTGCCTTTGGCAAAGAGAAGATCATCTTTAAGCCAAAATTGCCTCGTCTTGCCTTGCTTGATGCCATCGATAATAGTCTTGGCCACTTGATCTTGTTGAAGCCCCTCCTTGATTCGATCCTTCAATGGACATTGGGGCTGGCTAATGGCGGCAAGCTCGGCCTTTCTACTTAGTGCATTCGCCACCAAGTTTGCTTGACCCGGCTTGTACTCTAAGGTGTAGTCAAATTCGCCAAGAAAGTCTTGCCACCGTGCTTGCTTGGGAGTTAACTTCTTTTGAGTCAAGAAGTAACTTGTTGCAATGCTATCTGTCATGACCACGAACTTGGAACTGAGCAAGTAGTGCCTCCACGAGCGCAAGCAATGAACCATCGCGGTCATCTCCTTTTCTTGCACCGTATATCTTCTCTTAGTGTCATTAAGCTTGCGGCTTTCGAAAGCAATAGGGTGACCTTCTTGCATCAGCACCCCTCCAATGGCGAAGTCCGAGGCATCGGTGTGCACCTCCCATGGCTTGGTGTGGTCAGGCAATGCTAGAACGGGCTCCTCCATAACGGCCTTCTTAAGTGCTTGGGAGGCATCTTCACACCTAGCCGTCCACTTCCATGGATGGTTCTTCTTGAGAAGATCCGTCAAAGATGCCGCTATAGCCGAATATCCTTGGATGAACCGCTAATAATAGTTAGCAAGGCCAAGGAAAGATCGTAGCTCGTTCACCTTCTTTGGCTGCTCCCATTCTTGGATGGCTTGAACTTTGGCCTTATCCATGTGTATAGTCCTGCCTCCAACCACATGGCCAAGAAAGTTTACCTCCGGTTGAGCGAAGGCGCACTTCTCCCTTTTAACATAAAGTTTATTTTCCCTTAAGACTTAGAAGACTTGCCGTAGATGATCCATGTGTTCCACCAAAGTGGAGCTATAGATAACAATATCATCCAAATATACTACGACAAATCGATCCAGGAAAGGTTGCAACACTTGATTCATCAAGGTGCAAAATGTGGCCGGAGCATTAGTGAGGCCAAAGGGCATAACTAGAAATTCAAAGGAGCCATACCTCGTGACACAAGCGGTTTTGGTCACATCCTCCTTGGCGATCCTTATTTGGTAATACTCCGATCTTAAATCAAGCTTGGTGAACCACCTTGCACCACCAAGCCTATCAAACAAATCGGCGATGAGAGGTATGGGGTACTTATTCTTGATAGTTACCTTATTGAGTGCCCGACAGTCGATGCAAAGACGGAGGGACCCATCATGCTTCCGTTGAAACAAGACCGGTGCACCATGAGGACTCTTTGACAGTTGGATGAAGTCGGCATCCAACAAGTCTTTTAGTTGCTTCCGTAATTCCTTCAACTCCGGGGGAGCCATACGGTAAGCTGTCATGGCTGGAATCTTGGCACCTTCCTCCAACTCTATGGCATGATCCACCTCCCTCTTAGGTGGGAGTCTCTTTGGCAATTCTAGGGGCATGACATCCTTGTAGTCTTCAAGCACCTCCACCACTTCGCTTGGCATGTCTTCCATGGTGCTAGAAAAGTCCTCATTAAGTTTCAAGGTTGCAAGGAATGTTGGCTCATTCTTCTTAATGCCCTTGGTGAGTTGCATGGCGGACAGGGTCTTGGCCTTCAAGGTCGACTCCCGAGCAAGTGGCACCATACATGCATTACCTTCGCCCATGATGCACATGGTCTCGGCGAAGAGGATGGGGAATGCCCGTACCCCATCCAAGAACTCCATCCCCAACACAATGGAGTAGTCATCCATCGGTACCACGGAGAAGTCCACTTGGCCACACCACTCCCCAATGTGTAGCCGCACGTCCCAAGCAACTCCATAGATAGGCCGTGCCTCCGAGTTGACGGCCTTCAGCCAACCTTGCTCTTTCTTGAATTGGAGGCCTAGTCTCTTAGCCTCCTTGACTTCAATAAAATTGTGAGAAGCACCAGTATCAACTAAAGCACCAGTGTTGAAACCACGCACCTTTGCTTCCACGTACATGCGCCCCTTTTTCTTGGCCTTTGGCACATCCACTTTGGCCTTGATTGCATTAAGCAGCCTCAGAGAGCCCATCTTGGTCTCCTCCCGTTGGGGACGTTCCTCCTCCTCCTCCTCTTGGATAAGAGCCGATAGCTTAGCCCATTTTGGACAATTGCAGGCAAAGTGATTTCCATCACAAAGGAAGCATGTAAACTTGGGCTTGTCACCACCCATCTTGTCTTTGTTGAACTTTCCATGGCTTGATGAGGATGGTTTGTGTCCACCCTCCTTTGCTTGGCTTGCATGATCTCCCCCACCTTTGCCTTTGTTATGCCTTTGATTTTTGGGCTTAGAGGAGGACTCACCTTGCTTGTAATCAGTTAGGGACTCCACTATAGAGATGGCCGTTGCAAGATCTTGGGGTCCCCGCCGTTGAACTTCTATCTTAGCCTATGATTGTAGCCCATCGATGAAAGTGAAGAGAGACTCCTTCTTGGACATGTCTGGTATCTCCAATAGTAGCTCAGAGAACTCTTTCACATATTCCCGCACCGTGCCTTTGTGGGAGAGACGCCTTAGTCGAGCCCTTGCTTCATGCTCCGAATTTTCGGGATAGAATTGCTTCTTGATTTCCCTCTTAGTCATCCCATGTGGCTATAGTGCATAAGCCACGCTCCATATCCGCATGCCGCCGCTTCCACCATAGTGTGGCCGCATCCGAGAGAAAGAGAGGAGCCGTTTTTATCTTCTTGTCATCACCACTTATGCTAGTGGCTTCAAAATATTGCTCCAAGCTCCACAAGAAATTATCTAACTCTCTAGCATTCCTTGACCTATTGTAAGACTTGGGCCTTAGGAGAGGGAGCGGGAGAAACCGTACCTTGTGTGATAGCCATCTTGCACAAGGACCAATCACTTTTGATCTCCTTCATTTCCTCCCTTATAGCGGCAATCTCGGCTTGGACCATCTCCTTGAGAGCATCCATTTGGGTCCTCACAAGCTCCGCCATGGTGTTGAGGCCACCTTGCACCTCCCCTTGGAACTCCTCACGCCCATTGTCAATCCCTTCAACACGTTGGTGGAGTCTATCGATGCTTTGGTCTAGTTCCTCAAACTTATCCTGTCCATCGGCCACGACAAGCTCTACCCGCATGACCCTTGACTCCAAGGAAGACAAAGCGTCCCTTGACTTGTCCTTCCGCCCTTTGCCGGTAGGAGGAGGGGGATCCCTCTCGTGAACACCTCCATGCTCGGTGACATCCGAACCAGTTGTTGCCATTGCTTAACCTAAACCTGGCTCTGATACCAACTGTCACGGGTTTGAATCTTGAATACCTTGACCCGTGCGACCTTAGACACCTTTGGCTACTAAAGATGCTAAGTAAGCCTTTAAGAATACCGAAAGAACAAGGTTAAGAATAAGAGAGCAATAAAAGAACAAGAGAGCTTGTAGAAGAACTTGAAGAATGCTTTGATTGCTTGAAACTTGGATGGTTACAAATGAGGGGCTACCTCCTATTTATACTTGTCCACCTCCTCAATGGATTGTGGGGATCGTTTTGATCCAACGATTGGAATTCCTCCTCTAGAATCATCTATACAAATATCTAGATATTTATGTACAAAGCTTCTTAAGGAAGCCTCACCCATGTTCTAGAATCTCCTACACACTTCTAGCTAGTATCTACACTTGTGTAGAAAGATCTAGAATGCTTATAAAAATTACCCCATGTGTTGAAATGTCTAAAAATTACCTAAAAGGTTCTAAACTTGGTGAGCTCTTTAGTATCCTCATGAGCCTATTCTTGGACCATCTTGGTAGACTTGTGACAAAGTACACGTAAACTTGAACTGGCATTTAGCAGCCAGCCAGAACAGAAAGCATCAAAGCCTGCTTGCTTGGTCAGCGTACATATTCTCTCTCTCTCTCCGAGTCTCTCAGCACCACGAAAGCCAGCCTAGCATCGAAGTAGTCAGCCCCGATGACCTTTCAAACACGACAACATGCCCCCACGCCCACCATTCAAGGGTCCATCTTTGCAGTGACAAAAGCAAAATAAACAACCAAACAAACAAACACACACCCACAAAAGTAATAAGAGCACCGAAACACACCACGTTGCTTCCCATGTTTTTCATCATACAAAACAGGACAATTCCCTTTACCGTATTCAAAACTCCCAACTGAATATACTATTCGTGGCGATAATAACACACCAGAAACAGACTGCATTTATTCATCATATAAATATATGTATATATACAGGGCTTTGCTTCTATACAAAAATTGTTATTCGTTGCCCACACGCAACAATTCCATCGAAAAACACACTGGAAATTTCAAAAAGACTATCTGACTCCTCGCCTCCGAATTACAATTACAAAGAAGGACAAGCGACAACAGAGTCTCAAAAAACTCTCACATATCAAAGTCCCAACCATCCCTAACCAAGAAAGAAACTAACCCAAGAGAAAGGACTTTACCCTCTCTCATTCTTTATTGGATCAAACGTCTCTCATCACCGGATTAAATAAACATATAGATATACAACATAATTTGATTCAACACAAAACTCAACAAATGATGAATCATCCAACCCTGTATGTACAGAAACTATGTTATAGGTCCTCTCTCCCAAAAATTCATCTCTTCTGATCCACCACTCTGCTTCTGAGTGGCTATTGAGATTAATTTATGCAACAGCAGAGATGCTTCGGCGATCTCGGCTTAAGCAGTCGAAACCCTCAACCCTCACTGCAGCTGGCTTCTGCCCGAATTTCATTCGAGCGCAGGATCCTCCTGTACATGCAGAGGGTGGAGATGTTCCCGGAACAGGAGCAGGCAATAATGCACTGAACTCGTCATTGCCGAACTGCAAGTCTTGGATTAGAGGGTTCGAAGCCCTGCTTGGTGGAGACCCACAGAAAAACGGTGGCGACGAAGCTACTTGACCGTAACCTCCCTATCATAAAGATACAAATTAAACTTTACTTGGATCTGTCATTGGCGAAATCTACTCAACAAGCACAAATAATTACTCATAAACCAAGCCAAATGATCTGAATCACTGAATAAACTTCCATAGCTAGCTGAAACTAAGAAACTGAAAATACCGACAAAAAAATACAGAAAATTCAAAATTTCAGGGCCTATGCTTCATGTTGCTTAGGAGTTGAATATAAATGTACACGCCTGCGATATATGCACGTGGCAGGCAGGAAAGGCAAAAAAGAAAAACACAAAATCAAAATCTTGACTATTATATTTAGTTGCTTTGGAGTTTAGTCATAGATCCACATATATGAATGTTTCATAAAGCTAAAGCTTAGGGAAGATTTTTGGTTTGCAGTTCAGAATTAGATCTTTTTTTTTTTTTTTTTTGTAATATTTTTGGAGCAACCAAACCAGCCATTAGGAAGTGAGGCAATTAAGCCTAAAAAATTTCTCACAAATCAACCAATTTCCTTAGTTGTCGATTGAATGGAGCAAAATACTGGTTGTTTTCATTTTCTAGAGATTTAAGAGGGTTAAAAACCATAAGACCAAAAATCAAATCCTTGTCACTTCCTACGTTTCTGAAGCCGAACTCATATGCAAGATATGGAGAAACAATCGCAGGCCTCAACACAGAGAGAGAGAGAGAGAGAGAGAGAGAGAGAGAGAGAGGATACCTTGGAGAGAAGCATGTCAAGAAGTTCCATTCCTGCTTTCGAGTCGGAGATCTCAGTTTGGTGACTGGCACTATTTGGGTAAAACAAAAAAACCAAAAAAGATCAGATTTTTGAGACAGATAATAAATTCGAACTAATAAATCCAATTTTTAAAAAAAGGAAACAAATTATGGATTCATTCAAGTCTTATACATACTTGATTTGCCGTCTTGAGGGTCTGATTTGGTCGTTCATAGAGGGATTCAAAAGGCCGATTCGCCGAGGCTTAGGGCAAACGACGGAGTCAGAGGCAGAGATCGAGACCCCCCTCCTCTCTCCACAGGATGCTATAGCGCTCTGCTGATACCCGCACCGATTCATCTTCCTTTCCCCTCCACAGATCGAGATCTGCACGCTCAAACGCCTGTACCCACAACCATAGCCATAACCTTATCAGATCTAATCTCTATATATACATATATATACGTATAAATCAATATAAACATACGAAAGCAAGCGAGCGAGCGAGAGAGAGGACCTGAGCTACCTCCTGGAGGAGAGTGGCTCGAGGCTTTCGACAAAGGGGCAAATCGGATAGATTCGGCAACGGGGGTGGAGGCGGAGAGGAGGACCAAAGAGGAGCGACAAGGGGCTGAGTTGGGCCGACTGTATATGTATGTAAATATATATATATATATATATGTAATTTTCTTTTGTAGGGATTCACAGAAAGAGGACGAAGATAGATAGAGAAACGCCAATCAGGACTGAGTTACGCTTGACTACGTCACAGTAGAATCTATACGTGCTCTGAGATCGCATCCTTATTACCGTTCGATGAATTTCCCCTTCTTGGGTTTTTGGCATCATGGCCGTTAATGCAATGAAGAATCTCCACTCTCCGACGTCGTTGCAGGTCATTAATTTAGCGAGTCCTAGGTTTTATTAGAAATAAAAATGTAACAAAAATGATTTTTTCTCATTGCTATTTTGGGGAAAAAAATTCCATAATACCCGTATTGTGTTCAGCCTATTACTTTCTTGAACTCATGTAAGATCATTATTTGCATTAATCATATTAACTTTATATATTTGCATGAATAATAAATGACCATAAAGAGTATCAGAAGGGATCGAACTTTAGACTCTATGCATAGTATAATGACAAATTGTGAAAAATAAAATAAAATAAACTAAATTTCTTTAGAAAAATATCCATTTAAAAAAAAACATAAGCATAGGTCATGAATGAATGCAAATTAATTAGTTATTCAGAGAAAAATATGTAGAAATAAGTAATTTTATTTCTCTCTCTAAAAAAATTTACATCCAAACATAGGATTGGAAGTATTCATGTAAAACAAATTAAATTGCATGGCACATTCGAGCAAATGAATCAACAAATGAACCAACCAATACCCTCACCGGAGATGTCGCCATTAACCACATTACGCCAAGTCCGGGAGTAAGCATGATGTAATTAGTGGTATATAAAGCAAGGTTTTCCTCCGACAATGTCTAGATAAGGGAAGAAAGTGTAGTGATTAGGTAGTATTGGGTTGTCATTAGTTATTGTACATCTCAATAAAATGAGTAGTAAGAGCATTTCTTAGCCAAGTTAAAGAGCTAAACTTAAAAAACACATTCCAACATAATATTTAAATGACTCTATGTTAGAGGTAAAAAAGTATCTAAGTAATACTGAGCACTCAGTGGTAACTCCTATTAAATAGTGATACGTAGTGTGTGATTATATTAGTAATATAAATTTATGGGGTAGTAGAGAGATTTTTAAAAAAACATGTCACAAAATTAAATAAGTTATTTTCTTAAAAATCTCTTCACTAGACCACAAATTCAAGTTAGATTATTTTTCATGTTAAAGAGTTCAGGCTCTCCAAATGTATATAGCCAAAAGTTACTCTCTAAATATTAAAAATAATTATTTCATCAATCTTTCTTACCTCTCTCCTCTTTTTACCTTCCTTTTTTTTTTTTTTTAAAGTATGTGTTAAAAAATTAATAGTTTATAAAGTTACTAGCAAAAATAGAGTATTATTGGAAGATTTATAAAAAAAAAATGACTAACTAAAATAGATAATATATTTTTTAAATATATTTTAAAGAGTAGTGTGAGAAATGCTCACTACATTTGGATTTGTTTATCTACAAGTAGCTGATAAAGAAAATGCATGCCACGTAAACCCAAACAACCTACTTGTTTTCTTCTTATTTTTTATTTTTATTTTTTTGTTTCGTTAACTCATGTAAATCCAAGAAAACAGGTAACTTGAGAAGAACATATATTCCAAAACAAGAATAAAATGCTGCAGAAAAAAAGAAACTGACAGATTCTCAACATCAACATGAACATCCTTCTTACATTGCGTTTTGATCTCGAGTTTGTAGAGGGAAACATAAAGAAAAGCGAAAATACATAAAGAAATAAAGTCACCAAGTCAATCAACCTGCTTTAAGATGAGTTGAACATTAGGTTGCGTTTATATTTTTGGACTTGAAATAAATAGACTTTGATTTGTTTATCAAAGAAGTAAGTTTTCAATTTATATTTCATCGCTTAAATTTCAGATAAAAACAAATAGATGTAACAATTGGAAGTACCTTATTATGAGTGAATTTCAAATAATTAAATAAAAAATAATTATTTCAAATTTATTATAATAATAGTTCTAATTGTACAAGAGTAATATTAAAATATCTCGATGTTAAGTCTTTAATCAAACACTTAATAATAAACTCTCACATGCATTTGTAAATTAACTCCTTAAGTCTATTATTTCGCATATATCCTTCCAAATGCAGCCTTAAATGAGCTCAAACTTTTATATGATAATGTGAACCCTGTTGACTCAAGGTTGATTACCATGTTGATTTTGATGATAACTAAATCTTATGTTATTTTACTAATGCATTCACTTAGTGTGCAAATTAATAAAGTTTATAATTTAGACTTAAAATTTAACTTTAAGTCTAATATATGTCAAAGTGAATGCACAGCAAGCTCAGGATCAAGAAATGAACTCCAAGAGTTATGCAATGAACAAAATAGAGCATTGACGCATGTTTCTACTTCAAACAGATGTTTTGCATTCGAAGAGATTGAAGGTGTTCAAATAAAACTTTCATCAAATATGCATAGACTCAATGAAGTTGTATTGCACTTAAAAGGGATTGAAGACTTCATCAGAGTGTGAAAAATTCAGTTGAAGATGATTTGATTATGAAGAGATTGAAAAAGCTCAAAAGAAGACTTCATCAAGTATGCAAAAGGTCGAGTCAAGATAATGTGATTGGAAGTTGCTAAGAAAAATATTCATCTTGATTACCTGATCTCTACATGAAATTCAAGTGGAGAATTCTTCTTAGATATAAAGAATCAATGAAGACAATATGTATGAGGAGATTTCATTAAGTTTACACAAATCTCATTAAGGTGATTCCAAAGAAGAAAGAAGAATTGCTAGGAAAGAGAAAAAATCGGTAATGAAAGCAATTGCTCGGTAAGGAAAGTAATAGCTCGGCAACGAAAAAAAGAGCTCGGCAATAAAAGAGAAAGATCGGCAAAAGAACTCAGCATTGGGAGAGTGAAGCCCTGATAGTTTGGAAATCTAGAAAAGATGAATATTAAATGATTGATTCAATCCAAATTGAATAGAAGTTAACTCTAATGAGTTAAAGAGCTTTGATTGATCATCATACCCCAAAGAGAAGACTCCTTAAAGATATTATAATATTGCTGAAAATGAACTTGGTTATTGGAAGACAGAATGAGGATTTCTGGGCAATGAGTTGACTCATGGAAATGAATAGTCGTCTCATGAAGACAAAAGCAAAAACCTGAAGACCAAATGATCAATGAGCCGACCCTTGAATATAAATAATCGACTCATGAAGACTGAAGCAATATTTCTGTGGAATGAGCCTACTTATTGAAATGAAGAGTCGACTCATGAAGACAGAAGCAAAATGACTTGAAGACAGAATGATCAATGAGCCGACTCATGGACATGAAGAGCCGACTCTTGGAGACAGTGGACAGCATTTGGAAAATGCAAACCAGAAAAGTCGATCCTTTAAGCCTAAGAGTCGACCCCTAGGATATAACAGCTAGTTTTTTTAATATTATAACGGACTGGACGTGCATTAAATGAACCCCAACAACCTCCAATGGATGAAATCAATATAAAGGTTTATATACAAGCTTCCAACTGCATTTATACAAGGAGAGATACAAGAAACAAACATCCACTGACTGATCAACCTGAAAATTCTATATATTCTTTGTGTCTTCACTGTGTGAGTTTTGATTGTTTAGTCTACTCTTTTAGAGAGTTTGTAAATCGATTGTATACCTTTATACACTTGTAAGTGAGAGTTTGAGAGTTCTTTTGTGGAAGAAAAACTATTGTAAATTTGAGTGGAGCTTGGACAAAACTACTTGGCGGTTGAAGAACTTGGGAAGAAGTTCTTGTGTATGTAATGAGCTGAGCACTTGGTCAATCAGCACCCATTTATAATTAGAGATTACATAGTAGAGGAAGACTTCAAGGGGATTTTGAGGTGAGGACGTAAACCACGGATTGTAATTGAACCTCGGTAACTCTTTGTATTCTCTCTGTTGTTTTGTTTTCTTTTCTTCTTTTGATTATATTGCATTGCATATAGATTGATCACTGTTACATTGTTTAGATTAATTTTAATTAATCTTAATTATTATTAATATTCGAAAAACCCAATTCACCCTCCTCTTGGGTTGCCTTTTGGGCCAATAAACCCGTCTCAAGGTAGGGCCCATTGGACGAGTAAATAATTGGTACAATGGTGTATTGCGTCATCATGCTAAGTTTAAAATTTAAATTTTCTTATTGAAAACAAGATAATTAGGATTTCAAACGTTATGATTATGTATTATTGATTTGTTATACCACGTCAATATGATGGCGTAATACTACCATTATACTCAATATTTTCTCCCATTAGACCCACCAGCAAGAGTACATTTAGGATCCTACATCAAACTTAACCCCGACTTGTTTCACTTGTTCAAAATTTATTCAGGAATTATGTATAATCAAACTTCTTTTCCATTATATTATTGCGATAGAGATTTTCATCCCATTGATTGAGGTATTAACACATCAACTTATATAAAAATAAAAGGTCAAGATAAGTTAACTTAAAACTTATTAAGCAATAAATGATTTTGTGATTATATATAAAAAATATATTTTAATATAAAATGACGTAGTTTTAATAAGATATCTGATAAGCCATCATTTAGTCCATTAATTAATGGAACGAATGTCCCGATTCCATAGAGGATTCAAATCTAGAAAGAAGATTAGTGCTTCTATCTTAATTAATATAAGCTAGTGAACTAATTGAATAAGAAAACTTGATCTTGATAAGTAGCTATACGTAGCTTTCCATTTTCCTTCTAGCAAGAAAAAGATAAGTAGCTTTCCATTATATAGTGGCTGAACTACATTGGTTAGTTGGCACTCTCACTTTTTGTACAATATCTCTATATATAGTATATATACATTATACTTTAGCAAAATTCTAACTTATTAGCACTCTAATTTTTTTATTGGCACCCCCAATTTTTGTATAATCTTTTTTTAGGTAATATGTATATATAATCCTAGAAAATAAGCTATTGTACAGAGATCTCTATAATTTAAAACTATAGCCTAACCTAATATAATATTAAAATTTTTGTATAGAGAATTATGAGACTCATTCATTATTTTCTTATATATCCAAATTCCTAATACATTGAATTCAAAAGTTTGTGTTTGTAATGGGCATCATCCAAAACTCAAAAGAAATCAATAGTGTGGGTCAAAATAATAAGGCCCAAAATTATTGTACTAGGCCGGCCTGAAAATATACTACTAACCTAGGCTAGGAAAGACCCAAGTTAACCAATACTCAGGCGAAGGCCCCAATTATAGAAAATTTAGTCCAGATCCAATAAAGACCAAGTCGGTGAAGTATATGTAAGTCCATTCCTAAAAAGATTAGGACACTAAGTAGTTATCCAAAGGAGATCAACTCCTAGTAAGAGACAAAATATAATTCCCTATGGGACTAAAACATTCCGAGTACTATAAATACCCCACGCCATTAAAGGTGTAAGGTACGTTCACTTGAGTTCTAACTCTCATATATTTTTATTCAATTCATTGTAGTTAAGCTTGCTAACTTAATCATCGAAGTGCCCTTGGTCCAAAAAGAGTCAAGATATTCTCATCGTCTTTTTCTCTTGCAGATTGTTCGTGCTCATCAATTCGGTTTCAAGAGTTCAACCAGGCCTTCCTAAAAATCTCATCTACAATTGACGCTGTCTGTGGGAAGGTCTACACTACGATGAGTACCAGCTATCTTAGAGGACGAGTTGATCCCACCAACAAAGAACTAGATGACAGACATGACGTCCATAGTTACGACGGCACACAACAATCAAGTCGACATAATGATAATCCGCCGCAAACTCCTGGAGGACATTTCATCAGGTCGGAGATACAATTCCCTAGGGGCAACAGGCCAGAAAGATAGGACCTAGCACGAGCACCACACTATGCCCAAAATCCAAACCGCCGAAGGAATTATCGAAAGAACCTAAATCCGTCACCATCCAGTGGCAGAGTCCCTAATAACTTGTCGCTTCGAACAATTGAGCGGGAGATTCGACAATAGGACAAAGAGATTACCCACTTCAGGGAGACAGTTAAAACAATAAGGGAGACAATTGCCAGACGAGATGGACGAGTACCCAAGAGGTCACCAGAACGGCAGGCACAGAAAGAGATCGGATTCAAGAAATATGAGCCCCCCGGCCGCATGTGCTACAGGGAGTTGTACAGTTAGTACAGGGCACTATATGGAACGATGGGAAGATCGACAGCTTTAGAGGAATCGATCACTAGCAAGGGACTTGGTAAGGGTCAAGCTAGAGCAACATGATTGGGGCATGTGGTTAGAGGATCGGCTTGACAATCGGGATAAGCACCAAAAGGGGCGGACAACACAGGATATAGGAGAGCCCTAGACCAGATTGCTTCACAGAAGAGATCGATGCATGCCGACCTCCCAGGAAATTGGCCCACCAAAATTTACGCCTTATGATGGGAAGTTGGATCGCATTACCCATGTTGGTCACTATAAGCAGATGATGGCGCTATGGAGCTATAATGATTTACTCATGTGCTAAGTTTTCCCTTTAAGCCTGGGGGAAGTAGCTTTACGATGATTCGATAAGCTACAGTCCAAATCAGTATCAAGCTAGAGACAACTTGTCGAGCTATTCACAAACTGTTTCATAGTAAACAGCAAATTGCCCAAAAAGGTCGACTACTTGCTGACTATACAGAAGAAAGATGACGAGGGACTGTGTGCATATGCAAGGAGATACTGGGAGGCTTATAATGATATAGAAGACTGCAATGAGTGGTTGGTTGTTGCACAGTTCAAGATCAGCCTTCCTACAGAACACTGTTTAAGGCAATTCCTCATGAAGAAACGAGTTATCCGCATGCAAGACTTGATGGTTAGGATTGAACAGTACATGTAGGTGGAAGAAGATTTAGTACAACCGACGTAGCAGAAGGTCAGAAAGAAGAACGAAAAAAAAGATGGGCGAGAAAGCAAGAAGCCCAGACGTGAGGAGAATAATAACAATATCCAGGGCAGAAAAGCAACAGAAGGCGTTAACACAGTCTTCAAGGACCCAATATACAAAATTCTGCCCTAAATACAAGACAAGTCTTTCTTCAAGTGGCCCCTGAAACTGGGAGAAGACCTTGTCACCCGAGACTAGAGGAAGTTCTGTTCCTACCATAGGAAAAAGGGGCATCAGACGGAGAATTGCTAAAATCTGAAAATTGCTTGGAAGAATTGGCAAAGGCAGGACGTCTCGATCAATACATTGACTGGGAAAAGACAAAGCATGAGGTAGAGCAGACGAAGCAGGAAGCAGCTCCCTAGAAGGAAGTCAAAATTGAACCAGTTTGAGTAATCAACATCCTCTATGGATCGGCAGAGTCAGCAACTATAGATCTGCACAAATACCAGGCAGAGATCTAGAAAGCAATCCACCTTAGGGAGTTAATGCAGTTGGAAGCCCCAAACAAAAAGGCAAAGGTCGGCAGCAGTGCCAGGGCCAAAACCTTCATAAATGATGACTTGGTTGGGGTCCAACTTCCACACAATGACGCGTTGGTGCTAACTTTACGATTGGGGGACTGTGATGTAAAAAGGCTACTGATTAATCAAGGAATCTCCTCCGAAGACATCTTCTACAACGAGAAACTAGACTAATTCCCTTAGCGCACCCCTAACAAAGAAGTGATACCTCCTTCGGTTTGACCTAGCCCCATTTAACTCTACACCTGTGTAGCAGTAATCGAACTTATAAAGGCCCAGAAAATCAGAAAGTACACAAAGTATCACCCATCTGGCGTTTCACTTGGACGGAAGGACTCTTCACTTACATAAAATCATAAATTGATGGCAAGAGCGTGTTGGGTTTTCCAACAGTCACATCTCATTAAATGGTAAATGATGGCTGAAACGGGCGTGCACCATCTATCGTGCATCTTTAGTTGTAAACCACCAGCCCCAGCCCTCTTCCAAAGGGCACTAGGGCTGGGGGGCAATTGTGGGTCAAAATAATAAGGCCCAAAATTATTATACCAGACCCACCTGGAAACATACTGCCGACTTGGGTTAGAAAAGGCCCAAGTTAACCAATACCCAGCCGAAAGCCCCAATTATGATAAATTTTAGCCTAGATCCAATAAAGATCAAGTTGGTGAAGCATATGCAAGTCCATTCCTAAAAAAATTAGAACACTAAGCAGTTATCCAAAGAAGATTAACTCCTAAGAGGAGACAAAATACAATTCCCTATGGGACTAAGGCATTCTGAGCACTATAAATATCTCACGCGATTAAAGGTGTAAGGTACGTTCACTTGAGTTCTAGCTCTTATCTATTTTTATTCGATTTATTGTGGTTAAAGTTGCTAACTTAATCATTGGAGTATTTCCAGCCCAAAGAGGGTTAAGAAATTTTCATCGTATTCTTCTCTTGCAGATTGTTCGTGCTCATCAGGTTTCGAGAGTTCAACCGGGCCTTCCTAAAAATCCCACCTACAAATAGCTTGTGGGCTTTTAATGTGCACCCATCCAACAAATAGGCTTACCCATCAAATATATAATAAAAAAAAACCATATTTTGTTGAGACTATATAGAACTTAGTTTTATTTTTTCATGTAGAAAACTTTCTTTTGCTTCAATTTAGAAATATGTGTAAAGAATATTTAAAATATAATCATTGTATCAAAGGTGAAAATTTTGTGTTTCACATTTTGACACGCCCAAATCACAATGGATGACTTAGTCGTCGGTTTGTCCTTATGCTAAATATAAGGACTCAAGTTCGATCAAATCAATTCCTCCTCACGCCTCTTTGTAGCTGCCATAATTCATACAAATGCATAAATTTTACATAGTTCATGTGGGCTCTGCAAAAGTTTGTGGGATAATCAACAGAAAATCTAAATACGTTGTAGCCAAAAAAACAAAAATAGCACCTCCAAAACAAATTCCTGACTCCGCCCATGCCATTATATGATGACAAAGTAGTTTGTTGATAAGAGTACAAGTCTACTACAGAGACGCACAATTGACAGAGTCTAGTTTTGTTGTAGTGTGGAATCATTAAGTTATTGGATTTAAAACTCATGCCAAAATAAGTTTATTGACAAAGCCCAGCTGGAATAGTTTCTAGGCAACTTCATCTCACATATGCACCTTCAAGTTGGAATGGTTTCTAGGCAACATTGTCTTATATATATGCCTCCTTTGTTATATAAATTTTATAGAATGTTAATGCTTCACAACCCAAATAATTAACAAGTGCAAAAAATACAATATCGTATTAAATCATACGTGAAGACATAATAAAATTAAACTAAATAAATAAACAATAAAAATGTAAAATATTATCATACAGAAAATAAGAGAGCGGAAGAATTGGCGTGTGAGATTGAATGGCGAATGGTCACTGTAGTAAAGCCACTGTGCCTCTTTACCTAAATGTTTTAGCAGACACATGAAGCTTTAAGATTCAACCAAGTGTTTACAACTATACTTTTTGTAGATTTTCCTTTAAAAAAAAAAAAGAGTTGAACTGTTCCAACAAAATAAAACTCGAGCCAAAATAAGTTCATTGACAAAGCCCAGCTAGAATAGTTTCTAGGTAACATCGTCTTATATATGCAACCTTAAGTTGGAATAATTTCTAGGCAACATCGTCTTATATACTGCCCTAAGTTGGACTATTTTCTAGGCAATATTTAAACTTCACGAATCTTATAATTAGAGATTAGCTAGGTCTAAGAGACATCATAACTTAACTCTTTACTCTTCGGTAAGAGGTGAATAATACAAAATAGTTGATGAAATATGATTTTTCCATTTCTTAGAAAAAATTGAAAGTGTCTTTTGGCTTTTTACACTTACATTGCACTGACATAAAAGTTCAAAAAACAAAAAATAATGAATAAGACAATCTTTTCTTAGGCACTGTTTGGTAGGACTTTTTGGCATTTTTTTTTTATAGATCACAAACAAAAAATTACTTTTTCTTTTTGTTTTTTTTGGCTTATCGTTAGCTTATAAAAACCAAAAAACAAAAAATTTAAACTTTCTCATTCATACGCCAAAAAAGCTAAATTAAAAAAGCTATACCTAACGGGCCCTTAGTTTAAGACGGGACATATTAAATTTAGGAGTAATTACATCTTACCCCCTTATAGTTTAAGCAAAAATCAATTGATCTATCTATGATTCAAAACTGAACGCATAACCTTCTTATGGTTTGGACTTATTTGCAAAGTGAATAGAATTATAATAAAGTTGATAAAATAACAAAAATGCCCCTGCAAATGATAGCTCTTTATTTTAGCATAAAAGAGCAAAAACATCTTTTTAATGTTCTATTTTAAAGAGATGAAATGATGAAAATATTCCTTTGAGAGAATCGCCGTTAATTTTAATGATTTCCATCCATTAGATATTATGCGATAAGTTTTAAATCATAGAGAAGTCATCTAATTTTTATTCAAATCATACGCTGATAAAGTATAATTACCACTTAAATTTATAATATATTTTTAATGGAGATACAAGAGGAAGGCATGAGAAGGACAAACGAGAGTACGAATGAAATGTTCTGGCCATATAACTAATACAAAAGAGGACTCTTGTGACATACTCTTTTGCGGCGGTGCAAATATCGTTGCAAAAAGCAATATTTGTAATGGATTATTTGCAACGGCAAGAAATGCTGTTGTAATTAACCATTTTTTCCTACAAACATTTATGTCATCGCAAAATTATTTTTTATTTCAGCTGATTATTTATACCGGTGAAGCATATCGTCGTAAGTATATGATCTATTGTGAGGGCAAAGATGCCATTGCAAATATTTTCATTTTATAACGATGTAGTTTTTTCTTGTTCTTAATGTTGGAATATTTGGTGTGACACACCAACTTTGAGCCATTATTAAATTGGGACCCACATATCCTTTTCAGGGGGTCGCTTTGTGTTTTCCTCCATGAGGAGATGAAGAACAAGTATCTACTTGCTCAAATCCATGGAGGTTTGAATAAGATAATGATCTTTAAAGTAAGTATCATGAGTTGGTTATTGGGTAAAACTAAAGGCTTGTCCCACATTGATTTTTTATTGAAAAATTCATGGGTATATAAAACCTAGGTTTAAAGATGGGTTTGAGCCCCCACCCCCACTTTTGTAGAAGGGAGAGGGCCAATGGAACCTATGGGTTGACCTAATACTCCACACATGCGCACACCGCCACCCCTGCCCATCTGGTCAGCTCGACTCGATTCGGATGGGGTGCTGGTGCTGCGATTAAAATAATATTAAAAAGGCTTGGACCAGTTTAATATTTAATTTTTTGGACGCGGTCTGAACCAGATGTGTGTGAACTGAGCGGGAATCGAACCTGTTCAAGTTCAAATTTAATTCCAATGGTCGCGACCCTTCCTAAGGGTGCATTTGGCTGGCACCTTTTCAAAGGGGTGTAAATCTTTCTAGATATAGAAAGATTCCCCCTCCAAAATAAGATAAGTTTTTTACATAGTTTTTTGTTCCTCTCTCTCTCTCTCTCTCTCTCTCTCTCTCTTTCTCCAGAGAAGTCCTGCCGCAATCGACCCTACAATATTCTACCCAGATTCTGGTGACGTCCGTTCGCATCTCTGGCAAAGTGTTGCCTAGATTCTGGTGACTGTTCCAGGCAAATTCTAACTGTTCAATCAGTCTTCCGATCTTCATTTCAGATTTAGAAATTATGTACGAATTTCTATCCAGGTTTTGTTTTCAGATTAATTTCTGTATATGTTATGTGGTGAATTTCAGTAGAAATTTAACCACTTTGTTCAGTTTTTCTGTATTGAATTTTTATGTTGAAATTCTACAGAATTGCAGTATATTTCCAACTTAGAAAATATTGTCTTTAGTTATCATGCCATATTGATTTTGTCAGAAATGGTGTAGGTTTCTATATGAAATTTACTGTCATAATTCTGTGTTGAATTAGACAGAAATTTTCTTATGTTTTTCTTCATACATATTACATTCATACTGTACATGGAGAGAGTAGAATCTGACGTTTGCATTCGCTGGACTTGAATATTGGAGTGCTACTTATTCAGTATTGTGATCATTTTATCCTGGAGATAGACACTCATTAATCCCATGTGCACTTGTGTGGGGGGCGAATCTGTCTTAACAAGAGAGTGTGCAACACTTGACTTGATCAATCCTTTAATTGCATATTTTATTACATTATTGCCTTTGAATTATTTAGTATGCCATGTCACATTATTACATACACATTATTCATTATGTTTAATTTCACTTTATTATGGTTACAGTTTATATGTGAAACATTATACAATATTTTTTCAATAATATTAAGATAGATTATGTTTCTACTTATATGTGTTTTTCATATGTAGTAATACTGTGAAGTTGTATGTGATTGTGGTGCTGTTGAGTATAGGATGTTCACAGTCATGTGTGAATTCAAATTTGATGGTAACGTAAAGTTTTCATTGTAAGCACCCCATTTATGCCCGCTCGGCAATCTTCGGCCCAACCGGATTTAGTCTTCAAATACCACACCACGTGCAAGCTCAAGATGAGTCTTTCAATCTCTAATCCAGTCAACTAGTTGCTTCTCGGGCCCACAAGGGCCCGCTGGAGTCATAAGCACCATCATTCCAAGTAGCTTTCTAGATTGGGTGGTCCCGAAAAACAACGTCATCCAAGTAGTTTCCCAGGATCGGGCGATCTCGGGGACCAATACCTCATCAAGTTCCAGACGGTTCACTTCTGGCGTCTGCTAGACCGCCAATGTAGAATGTCTATCATTTGGTAGTTCTCCAAGACTGGGTGTTCTCAGAGACCAACGCCACCCTTCCAGGTAGCTTTCTGGGACCAGTCGTTCTCAGGAACCAAGACCACCCCTACAGGTAGTTCTATAAGAATCGGGCGTTCTTAGAAGCCAACACCGCACAGGTAGTTTTTCGAGACCGGGCAGTCTCGAGAACCAACACCTAGGTCAACACCGGTGCCTACTAGCCCAACTCGATGAAAAATGACCAAACCTGCCCTTTGGGCCTCCAGGCACATTTGGGAAAGTTTAAAATCCCTCAAAATGATAAGTCCACCCTTCCAAAATATTGTTAAACCATTAGGCGTCCCCCGCACGCCATTTGGCCCGAATCCGGTCCTATTCTGGCCCACTCTAGCCAAAATGACCATTTTGCCCCTAAACACCTTAACACTCAGCAAACCCCGACAAACAATAAAAAAATCTCCCAAAATCATCCCTGAACAACCTTACACACTTAACACAACACACCAAACCATTCCTGAGCATTTCCAGCCAATCCTGGTCAAATGACCGTTTTGCCCCTGGAAATCCAAATATGCCTCGACATAGCACCGGCCTTAGGATTTCGAGCAAAGGGTTTCACCATACACCCTTGTTTAACCTGAGGAGGACCCTGCAACACTAAACTCACACGACTCGATAAAGGTTCCTTGGAGCATTTCACAGACGCTCCGCCTAAATTGTCTTTTCTCCCGATTCCTCGGTTACAACACACCATCAACTGACTTGAGAAATGCGTAAATTAGGGAATTTCTGAAAGTTCATTCATAGATCTTTCCATCGATACGGCTTGATTGGATAGATTGCTCCCTGAAGCCCTTCATCGTATGGCTTAAACATGGCTACTTTTGACAACCCTTGGAGCGTCTGGCAGACGCTCCGCCAAGGTTGACTTTTTCTCCGATTCCCTAATTAAAACGCACCGTTAAATGACTTGAAAAATGCATAAATTTGGAAATTCCCGAAAGTATTTTCAGAATACTTTCTATCGGTACGGTCCGATCGAAAAGATTGCTTCCTGAAGGCCTTGATCATGCGATACGAAATTAGCTACTTTCGAACACCCACGGAACGTATCACAGACGCTTTGCAAAATTGTCCTTTTATGCACATTTCCCAAGACAATATCTCACACTTCCAAACATAATTCAAACTTTCCAAAAACATGAAAATTCACCGGAAGCCCTGGGAGAACCTCTCGAGTGCGACTGATTCCCCCGAAACCTTCTCAATTAACTCAATTATCGAGGCAAAGTTTGGACGAACCTTCCCGGTGATGGAGCGTATGCTACATGCGCTCAAATTTTGATCAGATCGACCAACTTTCGATTAACAGTCGAGATTTATCCAGTACATGGGGTGTCACATGTCATTCTGGCAATGGAACAGTACATGCGCATGTCCTACATGCGCAGGGTCAAATTTTGGCCAGACGCATATAGTACATGCACCAAGCCTGTTCCAGAATCTTTTTAAATGCCAAACCACCCTTTGCATATTCCAACTCCAATTTATGATGCGAAGCCCTATTGAAGTCACTCTAGAACTGCGAATCTCTATACACACTTTATCCCTCCAACACTTAGCTTAGATTCCATCATCCCCAAGCTTATATACTTCACATATAAAGCCTTATACACTATCAAACACTCCCTACCAGCCCTTTAAGCCTTCTTGAAGTCATTCAAGCTCCCATCAAAGCATCCCTTGAAGACTACAAGTGTGTTGAAGACAAAAGGTGGTATCCCTTTTACATTTGTGTCTTCCCGCACTTTTCTCTCCTCCCTCCTAGCCTGCTTAGGCTATTCTCTATTTTAATCCCCATCTTCAACCCCCCATTCTTGCATGCTTGAGCTAAAAGGGCTCTTAGATAATGCTTAGAGGAAAGCAAGTGAGAGCCACTGTGTAGGGGGATCTCTCACTAGCCTACTTTAAGATGGTATAACCTAAGAGCCTCTTGTTTATGTGGTGTAGCCTATAAGCCTTGTATGTGATCATGACCCCTTGCATATTACTATTTTAATCATGTTTTGCATGCTTGGCTTTATTTTATGCTTATTGTCATGTTCTACAATGCTTACATTGTTTTTGTTTTCATACCATTTCCAAGCTCTATACTCCTTTTAAAAACCGTTCCAAGAGTTGGTCCCTTAAAATTTAGGATGAGACCTTAGGAGTCATGCCTTAGAAAATCCCCCACTACCCTCTAATTTACACTTTTGCATCATTGCATTTCAACTTGCATAAAATTTGCTTTCAAACTCTCTAATTTTCCAGGTTTCCATTCTCTCAAATTTAATGGTTAAAATGGCCACATGGAACCCTCTCTTGAATGGTCTCCCTTTACATTGGCCATAGAACCCCTAAATTGTTAGGATGGTTCCCTTTTCTTTTTATGCTTGCCTAAGAATGATATTCAAATTCTTTGATTTCTATGGTTTCTACTCTCTCAAGTTTAGTGGTTGGAATGGCCCCATGGAACCCTCACTTGAGAGGTTTCTCTTACATAGGCCATATGAACGTTAACTTACTAGAATAGTTTCCGTTAAAAATGATTTTCAAAATCTCCTTCTTAAAAATTATTTTCAAGAGTTCATTCTCTCCATCTTTGTATTAAAAGTGGTTTTTCAAAGGTTATCACCATTATGTTAATTCTTAAAATCCATACTCTTGTCAAGATAATGGTTATAATGGTCATGAGGAAACCTTCCTTGGAATGGTCTCCAAATATCAACCATATAAACCATGTTCTTGGCAAGAGTCAAAATTTTCATGGAAATAATCTTCAAAAAGATTGCCAATCTAAGTCCATTGCATAGCATGTTTTGTTTTTCAAAACCCTTTCCAAAAGTGCATTAAACCAACTTTCAAAACCATTTTCCAACCCAACCCTAGGTTAACTTGACCCTAGTTGACTAACCCTAGGTTAACTTGACCCTAGTTGTTCAACCCTAGGTTAACTTGACCCTAGTTCTCTCATCTTAGGTTAACCTAACCCTAAGTCATCCTAACCTTAGGTTAACTCTACCATAGTTAGTTAACCTTAGGTTAACCCAACCTTAGTTAGCTAACCATAGGTTATCATAACCCTAGGTTAACTTAACCCAAGTTAGTTAACCTTAGGTCTCCCTTAACCCTAGGCTAACCTAACCTAGGTTAGTACACTTCAAGGTTCCAACTCTTGAACCCTTCTTTGATCATTCAATTGTAAACTATTCTCATAACCTATTTTTCCAAACCTTCCTACTCTCATGATTTCAAAAAATCAACTCCATAAACTCTTCAAATGTCCTTACACTCCATCTTCAAGACATTTCCAAAAAATGCTTTCAAAATGTCACAAACCTAAGGTGTCCCTAGTTCTCTCATGGTTAGGGACTCCAAGGGCAAGTGATAAATCAAAAACAACCTCTAAGGTTGTCCATATTAGGATTCCAAACCCTTAACCATTTCCAAAAACCACTTTCAAAAGTTAATTCATCAAAACATTTCTAAAATCATGTCTCCAAGGTATTCAAAGCAAGACTTCAAAAACACTTTGTCGCGCCCAGATTTTTCGCACTCGAGGAATACTCACCCAAGCGGGAAAAATGCTGTACTCTCTCGTTAGAACTCACCCTCCTAAAAGAATGAGTGCGACTAGGTTTGAATTGAAAATTGGTTTGAATAAAGGGCTTTCGCAAAAGATTCGGAGTCGCCACCTAACTTGATTAAGGTGAGTTAGGTCACCTAAAAACTAAGAATAATCCGAAGACTACACTTAGGGTTTTTGAAAAACAATTTTGAAAACATCTCCTCAAGAGAGGGTTTTTAAGAAAACAGGTTGTTTGGCAACCTTTGGAAAACATTTAGCCCTTTTTAGAAAAATGACTCCTTTTTGGTCTTTGAAATCAGTGATCTAGGTTCGGAGGTTGGTTACATGTAGGGAAGACGCACTAAGCTATCACCCTACCCCGCCCTTTCGGTACCTACATGTCAATCTACCCTAGATTTACCTATGGGAGTCTTCGACTAACTATAGTTCAACCCTATTAACTTTAGAAAAACAATGTTTGAAAATTAATATGATGCATGATATGCAAGTGCAAAATGAAAGAATTGGAAAATAGAAATTGATTTGAAAAGAAATTGATTTGATTTGAAAATAGATTTGAAAAGATGTAATTGAAATTGGAAAGTTTGAAAATTGAAAGTAGAAGTTTGAAAATGAAAATTTTGGAATTTTGAAAATAAATTGGAATGTGAGATTTGAAAAGATTTTGGAAACCGCACCCATGAGGGTGGAATTGAAAGTTTGAAAAGTGTTGTGACCGCACCTATGAAGGTTGCCTACGTATCCCTTTGGGGGAATCAGGTCAGTCGTAGTTCGGACAAGAGTCCGATTGAAAATAGATTGATTTGAAGAGAGAGATTGGATTGGAAGAAAGAGATTGAATTGAGATTAGAAAAGGAGATTGGAAATTGGAATTGAGAAGATTGGACTTGGATTTGAGAAGATTGATTTTGGAAGAAAGATTTAGACTTGTTTTTAGAGAGATGAAGGTTTTAAGAAACCTAGACTTAGGAAAGAGACTTAGGAAAGGTTCGACTTGACTTGGAAGGTTTAGGAGATTAGGAAAGGTTGGATTTAAGAAATGTTTGAATTAGGAAATGTTCGATTTAGGAAAGTTTCGAATTAGGAAAGTTTCATTTTTTGGAAAGTTTTCGAGTTAGGAAAGCTTTGAATTAGGAAAGTTTTAAGTTAAGAAAGTTTCAACTTAGGAAAGTTTTGAATTTGGAAAGTTTAGAATTTTGGAAAGTTTCGAAATTAGGAAAGTTTTAGGTTTAAGAAAGTTTTCAACTTTAGGAAAGTTTAGAAATTAGGAAAGTTTTATTTTTGGAAAGTTTTGAAGAAGGAAAGGTTCTGAAAATAAGGAAGTTTTGAAAATAGGAAAGTTTTGGATTTGGAAAGATGTTGGAGTTTTGGAAAGTTTAGAATTTAGAAAGCTTGGAAGTTTAGAAAGATTTAACTTAAGAAAGTTTTAAATTTAGAAATTTTTGAAGTTGGAAAGATTTGAAATTTAGAAAGTTTAAGATTCAAAAAGTTTTTAGAGTTTTAGAGAATCTTGAGATTAGGAAAGGTTTGAGTTTGGGAAAGATTTGAAAGCTTGGATTTGAAAAAGATGTTTGAAAGGGGTAGAATTAGGAAAGGGTTGAACTAGGAAAGATTTGAAAGTTGAGTTTTAAAGTTTAGGAAAGATTTTTATGTTCAAGTTTTGAAAACTTAAGATTTAGGAAAACGGAAGTTTGGGAAGGATTTGAATTAGGAAAGGTTTGGATTAGGAAGGGATTGGATTTAGTTTCTAAAAGAGAAAGGTTGGATTTTATTTCCAAAAATGGAGGATAGGATCTAGTTTCCTAAATGGGGAGATTTGATTTGGTTTCCTAAAGGGAAGGTGGGATTTGGCTAGGATTTGGAAAGGAAAATTCTAGAAACCCCTAGATTTGGAAAATTGTTGTTTTGACGTAGAAAAGAGGTTTTGGAAACATGTATAGTTTGGATATAGAAAACAAAAGATTTTGGAAACCTAGGTTTGGGGCAAAATTTAAAAATTGTGTTTTTGGAAAGAAAATTAGGGTTTCCTAATTGTGGGTTCTAGGGCTTGATTTGGGGCTCTAAGGAAAGAGTTTTTGGAAATTGTGTTTTTAGAAACGTAGATTTTGGAAGGGAAATCCTAGAGGGGAATTTCTAGAAAGAAGATTTTAGAAAGAGAGTTTTTGGAAAGATTTTTGGAGAGAGTTTTTAGAAAGTGGATTTTGAGGAAAAGATTTTGGAGAGGAGTGGAAAAATAGATTTTGGAAGGGAGTTTTTGAAAACAATTTTGAAGAGGAGAGTTTTAGGAAAGTATATTGAAAAATGAATTTTTAGGAGGAAATTCTTGGAGAGAGAGAGAGTTTTTGGAAAGTACAAAAACATCTCACTTTCCTAAAGCGATTCTAGCCATAAGAGGGCTAGAACCACTTTAAGAAAGTGGTTTTGAAAACAAAGTTTGAAAATATAGGCCAAAAGGCCACTTTTAATATAACACTTTCCTAAAGCAACCCTAGCCATGGAAAGGCTAGAATCACCCTAGAATTGTGGTTTTGAAAACAAGTTTTTGAAAAAGAGATTTTGATGCAATTTTGAAAACAAGTTTGAAAACGATTTTTTGAAAAACAACTTTAAAAACGAGTTTTGGAAGATGCAAGACTATGATATGCACAATGCAATTTGGGGTCGTGAACATACAAGGTTAAGGCTTCACCACATAATCAAGGGGGCCGGACCCACGTGGTCTTTGGTTAGACTATAAGAAAGCCCCCGACACGGTGACTCTCCAATAGTCCAATCCTACACATGGACCGGGAATCCCCTTGTTTCAAGCATGTAAAGAAAGGGGGGGGGGAAAGAGATGGGGGATTAAAATAGAGAAAACCCAAGTGGGTTGGAGAGAGAAGAGAGAGGGGGAATGCGAAAATTTAAATAGGGAGCCTACCTTGTTTCTTGTTTATTTTGCACGCCGTGCGGTCTTCAATCTTCAGTCTTGGTCTTGATCTTCTTCTTCAACCTTCAAGGGTTGTCTTCAAGCTTTAGATGGCAGCTCTTCAAGTCTTCGAAGGATGGTTGAAGGTTAGGGTATGAGTGTATAGGGGAATGTATAAGTGTATAGGAGGCTAGGGTTTGTGTATAGTGGCTAGGGTTTGGAAAAACCTAGGGAGGCTAGGGTTTTGGAGGTGCTCGAGCTCTGTGTATCGAAATATGAGATTCTTAGGTTAAGTTTGCAGACCCCCTTCACGTTGAACGAGGCTCTGTATTTATAGAGGGAAGACAAGCCTGGCGCCTGTTGCAGTGGCGCTAGGGCAAAATTTACACTAGCGCCACTAGTAGTGGCGCCAGGCCATTTTTTGGCTTGGCGCCACTGCTAGTGGCGCCAGCCATTTAGGAAACAATTAAGGTCGGCAAGCAACGTATCTTTGACTAGATTTGGGCGCCTGTACTAGTGACTACCATGTAAACTTTGGCCTGGCTTCACTAGGAATGACTCCGGAAAGCCCGGGAATGATTTGAAGGAGCCGGGAGTGACCCGAAAGGTCGGAAAGGAGCAGGAACACTTAAAATAGTGTCCTAGATGTATTTGACTTGAAAAGTGAGGGTAAGATGTGTCGGAAAGGTCGACCAGGCCTTTAGGGGCAAAACGGTCAACCGGACCAGAAAACTGTCGGGACAGACTCAGACTGTCCCAGAAGAAGACTTGGGATCTGGAAACATTATTTAGAATGTTCCCAGAGGTTGCTGGTTTGATTCCCAGAGCCGGTGTGGTCGGAAAAGGAGACCGGCCCACCAGGGGCAAAACGGTCATTTTGTACCGGGTTTGCCGGAACTGACTCGGAATGGTCCGGAAAGGTAAAGGAAGATTGAGAATGCTATAAAAAGTGTTCCCAGGTCATTACTGGCTTGATACCCAGAGCCGGTGTGGTCGGAAATGGAGACCGACCCATCAGGGGCAAAACGGTCATTTTGTACCGGGTTTGCCGGAACTGACTCGGAATGGTTCGGAAAGGTAAAGGAAGATTGAGAATACTATAAAAATTATTCTCGGGTCATTACCGGTTTGATACCCAGAGCCGGTGTGGTTCTCGGGGCGTTCAGATGCCTAGGGGCAAAATGGTCATCTTGACCGGAAAGTCTCGGAAAAGGTCCTAAGGGTAGTTTGGTCATTTTTCACTGAAGTGAGATAACAGACACTGGTGTTGACCTGGGTTTTGAGTGTTTCCGCCACTCTAACGGTGTGAGTATTTCCGCTACTCGGACGGGGTTGGCGATTTGAGAGTACTTCCGCTACTCTAATGGTTCTGTGAGTATTTCCGCTACTCTAACGGTTCTGTGAGTACTTCCGCTACTCTAACGGTTCTGTGAGTATTTTCGCTACTCGGACGGCTCCGTGAGTACTTCCGCTACTCTAACGGTTGAGTATTTCCGCTACTCGGACGGCTCTGTGAGTATTTCCGCTACTCTAACGGTTGAGTATTTCCGCTACTCGGACGGCTCTGTGAGTATTTCCGCTACTCTAACGGTTGAGTATTTCCGCTACTCGGACGGCTCTGTGAGTATTTCCGCTACTCTAACGGTTCTGTGAGTATTTTCGCTACTCTAACAGTTCTGTGAGTACTTCTGCTACTCTAACGGTTCTGTGAGTATTTCCGCTACTCTAACGGTTCTATGAGTATTTCCGCTACTCGGACGGCTCTGTGAGTACTTCCGCTACTCTAACGGTTGAGTATTTCCGCTACTCGGACGGCTCTGTGAGTACTTCCGCTACTCTAACAGTTGAGTATTTCCGCTACTCGAACGGGGTTGTGAGTAGTTTTGCTACTCGGACCGTCTCGAGGAATAAACTGTCTCGAGAGAGGGATTGGAAAGGGGTCTTATCATCTCCGAAGAGACGTGCCTAGATTGGAACCGTCTCGAGGAATAAACTGTCTCGAGAGAGGGATTGGAAAGGGGTCTTACCGACTCCGAAGAGACGTGCCTAGATTGGAACCGTCTCGAGGAATAAACTGTCTCGAGAGAGGAATTGGAAAGGGGTCTTACCGACTCCGAAGAGACGTGCCTGGGTTTTGAGTGTTTCCGCCACTCTGACGGTTTTGTGAGTGTTTCCGCCACTCTAACGGTTTTGTGAGTGTTTCACTACTCGGACCGTCTCGAGGAATAAACTATCTCGAGAGAGGGATCGGAATTGGAATAAGAAAGGACAATGCCCCTAAGGGCATTTTGGTCATTTTGCCTCTATTTGGGCCTGACAAGCCCACGAAGCGATGGAAAGATGGAATTTAAAACTAGGGAATTGGATTCGATAGGAATATGCCCAAAATGACTTGAAAACAAGTCTGGACGGAGTGTAGACTGCCGAGCGGTCAAAAATGGGGTGCTTACACACTTTCAAGTGCTCTTGAGTCATGCCAAAGCATTTTTCCAAAACTCCCCTTAAGTTGATTCAAAAACATTTTCAAAACACTCCACCATCCAATTTCAAGTCAAAACTTCCAAGACCACAAAGAGTCTTCAACTTCCAAAGATCTCAAAGTGTCTTAAACTTTTTCAAAGACCTCAAAGTGTCTTAAACTTTTCCAAAGACCTTAAAGTGTCTTCAAACCTTCCAAAGGCCCTAATGCATCTATTCTCCATCGGGCTCTTGCCCGAATTGCGAATGACCTGATTCTCGCCAAATGAGATGCGTAGGCAACCTAAAATGTTGCGGTCATAACTTTTATTTCAACTCCAATCCCTTTTTTTAAAAATTCTAATCAATTCAAAGTTCCTATTACAAACTCTTTCAAAACCCTTATTATTTTCAAACCTCTTCCAAAAACTTGCATCATGCATCATCTATCTGAAAAGTGATAACTAAACCCTGTTTTCAAAATTCTAAAGTGGATATTAAGTGGACAATGGTAACCGATTTTTTTAGTGAGTGAACAAAGGGTGATTAAACATGTAGCTACCGAAAGGGCGGGGTAGGGTGATGATCTTAGGATATCTTCCCTACACGTAACCAACTCCCGAACCATAGATTTCTATTTTCAAATGACCAAAATGGAGTTATTTTCCAAAAGGGCTTAAATCTTTCCAAAGGTTGTCAAACAACCTATTTCCTTAAAAACCTCCCTTAAGGGAGTTTTCTAAACCTTTTCAAAAAAAAAAATCCTAAGTTTAATCTTCAGATTAACACTTAGTTTTAGGTGCCCTAACTCATCTTAATCAAGTTAGGTGGCGACTCCTATTTTTCTAAAAAGCCCTTAGTCAAACCAATTTTCAAACCTAGTCACATTTATCCTTCTAGGAGGACGAGTTATAGTAACAGAGTTCCGTACTTTAGGGTCTCCGAGTCGAAAGGACCTTGGACACCCAAAAATTTGGGCGCGACATTCATGTTTCTAAGGCACTAAATTTATTTTATTTGCTGCTTAGAAGGCGATTGTTCATTTCTAAAATGAACCTGTTACAAATCTAGAAACTTGAGTTTAGTATTGCATAGCAATTGATATAAATCTTAATGTTGTGATGAACTTAACTTGCATAGTGGTTATGAATTTGTTAAAGTTTTATTTCCGTTGCATGTTTAGTATGATAAGTTGTATCAGTACATTTTTATGTATCTTAGATGCTACATGTTATTTGTCTTGTCATGCTTATATGGCTTTGGTGAAAGCATGCCTTTGTGGTTGAGTAATTTTTATTGCTAGAGTTTTTAATTTCATTTGAAAAATTAAAATGGTGGTATTCTATGGTTTCTAACCTTAAGAATATAGGCATATGATACTTTGTGTATTAGCAAATTTAATTGCTAGTGTCTTTAATTTCTTGTAAGAAATTAAATTAGTGTTATTTTAAGATTTCTAATCATAATAATATTACCATGTGTTTGCAGTTCACATGATGGACATTTGAGAAGAGATGGGTCAGAACTGATTTGGTAAGGATGAGTTAGAGAATCCTGCACAACCAATGAATTCTCTTGTGTTACACACGATTTATCATCTTCATGGCCTAGAGGACGTTGTTCTTCCTAGGCCAGTGGTACTTCCATTTCGCAAGGGCAAGTGATTGGACCGAATGAGGTAGGACCAAAGTGCTATCGAAACTACTATGGGAAGATTCGATGCATCGCTCGCAAGAGCATTCCGTGTCCCGCTTACTTTCAGATGTTAAAGTGTCTAGCACAACCCGAGGGTTCTCACGATGTGGACTCTCCTTATCAGCCAAACATCCTCGAGTGTGCATGGAAGAGGACACGTGGTCTTGTGTTGGTAGTGATTGAGAGTTCCTCTTTTGGAGGATCGTCTGGTCCTTACTAGTTTCGTGTTAGGATTTAGTATCGTTAATGTGTTTAGTATCATAACTTATAAGAAATTATTTAGTTGCATAACTTATTTGCATATGTGTTGATTGTATTTCATATTATTCCTTGAAATATAATGAAATTAAAAAGGTACTATCAAAGAGTATACTTACAGTTATCCACGTTCCTAGTGATACTATCGAAATAGTATACTTAAAGTAATCAACACACATGTTATAATGTTCAAATGAGTGTGAGAACGAATGCAGTAAACGAGTAAAAGGAATTGGACATGGTGATGATGTAGCTTAAGTAGTTTAACGTCCAGATTCGCCTGTTTATAAACACCTAGTTGATTTAGTAACTTGATTGTTGGAAAAATGAAATCCAACTCTTCATTGAGTTGATGTGTACTACTTTGTTAAATTGTGGATAATCCAGAAAATGTAGAGGGAAGCTTTGTTTTCTCAAACACACGTTCTCATTAGGACACCCCACAGAACACTATGTTAACATGGATAGAATTATAGCTCGAGTTAATCTAAATTATAAAATCGTGTAAGATTTTATACCCCGGTCTGCTTGAATACAGTTGTGCATGTAAATGCCGTGGTAGATAATAATTCGTCTAATACTCTAGAATCATTCGAGAGAGTATTTTCTAATTCTAGAAGTGGGACATTCTTTAGGAATGGACTTCCTTGTGCATTTGCTTTTCACTCTAAGAGTCTTGAAGACTTTATGAATTAGCAAGAGATCCAAGACTCTAAGTCTATGGTTGGAAGGACGAATAGTTCTAGATAAATAAAGGAAAGAGTGACTGATTCGAATGTTTCTAATTTTTAAAGTCATAAGTAAAACCTCAAGAGAAAAGGAACTAAGAGCAGTCTTAATAACTTTAGTAAAGTAAAGAGATATACGGAGTTTCGTTATATCTTAACCATGAGAATAGTTTACATAGAGGTAAAATTAAATGGGTAATAGACGATCTTCTTGATGGATCTAAGAATGAGGTTATCACTCTCAATAGTTGTAACTTCGTGATATGAGTTAACGCAAGTGGCAAGAGTAAACATATCTCGGCAGGAATAAAGTATTTTTATTCAAACCTAGGGTTAATCCACTGAAAGGTGATAGCCTTGGGCGACAAATGAGCATTGATTACATATACATCCAGAAGTACTAGAGAAGGTACACTGTGGAAACTAAATTTATGGATCAAAACTAAATTCACAAATGGATAAAGTCTTAGAAGAAGTGCATTAATTTCTTAGGAAATTCTCACAATGAAAGTGAACAGTCAGATTCTGCGAAGGAATCAAGAACTAGGGAAGAAGTATCAAGTGACTTCTTAAAAGTCTTAAGACACAGAGAATTCCCGATAATGACAAACATGTCTGTTAAAGGTCATTACTCACAAAAATGTAATATTCAATGATTAATAATTTAATCAAAGGATATTGAGATATCATCTTACTAGTAGGCCTGGTAAGAGATCGAAATTCATTCATCTAGAGGATTAGGCATTAAAGCCTATTATCTTAAAAGTTACCTTAATAGCAACCCAACCTAGTTGACTAGAGATCTCAATATCTAGATTCAACGGGATAAACGAATTAAGGACGACTTAGTATAAATCAATGGGGAACTTTATTCCACTATCTAATTCTATGGTAAAATATTGATTACCTGAAATATTGTTAGGATAAGTTACAGTTTTTAATATAAAACGAGTAGGGCAAGCTACTTATATTAATAAGCCTATACTTTTAATGATTCTTAATACTTGGATACCAAGTGGAGTATGTATATATACTCACTCTATAAGAAATCACATAAATGAGTGAGAAGGGGTTGCTCCTGTGAGAATTGCAAAGGCTTCAATTCTCTAAAAGCACTCATAAATTCCAGGATCGTTTAGGGCCAAAATGAACAGAACTAAAGAATCAAACTTGGATAGGGAAGAAACCATGTGAATACTATTGCCTCGGTTTATACAAATAGTAGAACAGTTCAAGACATCATGTTCACTAGTCAGCTAATAAACCCGATAGTATTTCATTAAGAAAGGCTCAAAGCCAAAAGCCACGTTTTCTAATGCAGTGACTTTTCCGCTCTACTCTCTCTTTTACATTTGTGCATCTGCATTTCTTTGTGCATTGGTTTTTGACAGCCAATCTCATTCATGTGAAGGATTATTGGAATTTTTGGTGTAACACACCAACTTTAAGCCATTGTTAAGGTGGGACCTACATGTTCTTTTTAGTGGGTCCAATGTGTTTTGTGTTCTCCTCCATAAGAAGACGAAGAACAAGCATTTACTTGCTCAAATCCATAGATGTTTGAATGAGATAATGGTTTCCAAAGTACTATGAGTATGGTTATTGAGTGGAACTAAAGGCTTGTTCCATATTAATTTTCTATTGAAAAATTGATGGGTATATAAAGCCTAAGTTTAGAGATGGGTTTGGGCCCCAAAGGGCACCCCACTTATGTGGAAGGGGGAGGACTTATGGAACTCATGGGTTGACCTAATACTCCACACGTATGCGTCGCCGCCCGCCCGTTCGGCCAGTTTAATATTTAATTTTTTGGACGCGGTCTGAACCAAATGTGTGTGAACTGAACAGGAACCAAACCAGTTCAAGTTCAAATTTAATTTCAACGTTTGCAACCTTTCTTAAGGGCAACTTTGGCTAGCACCATTTCAAAGGGATGCAAATCTTTTTATATGTAGAAAGATTCTCCCTCCAAAATAAGATAAGTTTTTTATATAGTTTTTGTTTGTCTCTTTCTCTCTCCGGCGAAGTCCTGCAGCAACCAACCCGATGACATTCTGTCCAGATTTCGGCGACGTCCATTCGCATCTACGGTAAAATGCTGTCTAGATATATATTTACTTAAAAAATATAATTGGATTCATCGTATTTAAAATAAATATTAGAAACACAATAATCACATATTCATATTTTTATTTAGTCACAAAAGTATTCATGCAAAATCTTAATAGAAGATCTACTTTTGTGTGTTTCAATATCATGCAAGTACACAGACAAAATCTTAATAAAATTTTATTAAAATTTCAGAATTTGACTAATTTGATTTTAAAATTTTTATCAATATCTGCTCCAGATTGGTCAATTTTAAAATTGGAGCACGATTCATCCATTCAATTGAATGGACAAAGTTACTTAAAGTCATGACACAACATAAGAGTGTCCAAAGCCCTAAATATATGCTCATATCGTCGGCACTAGGGAAAGTAAAAAGAGCGTACGTTAGTTTTTGATTTCACTCCGAAGTACAAAAAGACAAAACATGTTGCATGTGGGGATTGTAAGTTTTTTTTTTTTGCCAAGGTTTGGAGGGATTTTATTAATGAGAATGAGAAAGACCAATCAGGTAAACAAAGTTAAAGTGCTATATAATGTATGAATACCAGAGAGGTAGATTGGTGCTGAAATTAATATTTTTATCTAGACGAAGGGACTTTCTTAACACAGTTGCAGAATCGTGTGCAGCCCCAATTACACAAAATCACACTTGACGAGAAAAAGGATTAGTTCAAGTGGTAGCCCTCTAATGTGATAAAAAAAAAAATCACAGTAACCAAAGTAGTTGCCAAAGTGAGTGTTGAAACTTGAATCTTGATATAATGGGCAATCGAAGTTGGGACCCAACAAACACATGCTATCTTTATCTTTGCCTTTTCCTTCCTATGCAAATATTGCTTTGGCATTGATTCTTCCGCGGGCTATTGCCCAGGGCTATTCACTTTGTCAGTTGCCTTGTGAAGTTGCAAAAAAGGATCAACAAGGGAAGGTACCTATTCAACTAACCAACCCCTTTCCAACATTCCAAACCAACACTACCTTATGTTACCCTTCCTTTTTGTTTCTTTTTTACCTTCTTTTAAATTTCCAATAAAATATTGGCCGACAAAATTTGGAAGAAACTTATGCTATATTTGATATGACAAAATAAACAAAAAAGAAAACTTATTTTACGAATTTATTTATTGTACATTGATTTCCTTTCTAAAATTTTTCTCAAAAAGGAAAAAAAATCTTGTGAAAATTTTTAAAAGAAATTTTCTTCCTTTTTTTTTTTTTTTCCTTCTTTTCTCCTTACAAGCCAACCAACAAAAGAAAGAGAAAAAATTTAAAAATTTTCCTACCCTTTTAATTTTAATTTTTTTAATCTCTCCTACCAAATAAAGCATTAAATTTATGATCACCATTTTAAAATCACAATCTTAGAGAACATTTTCTACCCAATCGGAGTTTAAACCTATCTTTTTTTGGGTTGGTCAAACAAAGGCATATTGTTATGGGATTGAAATTGGGGCTAATTAACAGAGGATATCTCTAATTTCCTAAGTCTATATAATACTCCCTTGAATTCACCGGTGGAAGAGAAAAGGGAAATTAATTTAGAGAAAAATAAGGGGAAAAGAAGCGAATAGTAGAGATGAAGAGAATTCAATATTTCTCTCTTAATAAGGTCCAAAAGTGGTTAAAAAAATATTGACTGAGGTAATGTCTCAACCAATAGAAATAATGTACTCTTATTTCCATTTCGACCTTTCCATTTGAATCTCTCCCTTCATATCCATAACTTGTGGTCATGATAAGAAATGTTTTCATACTGCTGCTTTCCACCCCCCACCCTTTTTTCTATTCTCCAACTCAAGGTAGGACAAGTAAGAGATGTCGATTACATTTCCTTCTCCTCCTCTATCTCAAAAAGCACTGTAAATCTCATAACGTGAGGCCACTTGAAAAGGCCTTGCAGTTATATATGCACTACTAGACATACCGAGCTGCACATTATTATGTTCACGATACGAAAAGTGCCCGCGCGCAGGGTAGCCAACAACTTGAGGTTACTTGGAAAGCTTTCCAAATACTATTCCACCGCATTTATAAACGTATTGCGGAAGCATAACCTGAAAACGTATATTTTTCGGATCAATCCTAATACGAACCAGAATCAACTAGAGGATATTTCACGTGTCTGTTTCAATGCTTGCGGTGAAGAGTAGCTATGGTATGTTGAACTATACTTACATAATTCACAGCACAAAGCGTCCCTTCAACACTTTCAGTATATACACACAGAAGAGTGTATAACGTTCTATGTTTTAACCAACCAGTTAAAGGTTGGTTGTCTTGGAGTTTACATCAACACTTAAGAGGCATCTCCAAGGGTCACCATGTAATAGGAATGTCTATTATTTCTTAAGAGACATATTTATACCCCTATTGATATAACTATCGGATCAATCCATCATAAGCGCTCGGTATGGGTCCATGACCTAACCCAATATCTAACTAGTGGCCGAGTGATAATGGGAGCGAACAGTAGGACGAACCTTATACTCTTACATCTTGAATTCAACTCTCGTCGATGACTAGTGAATCTAGGGCTTACATTTCTGGGTATGTCCAATGTGACCGTGCCAGAGGTGATTCCTCGTCATAAAAAAAAAAAAGAAAAGAAGTTAAGATTGAATTATCCCCCTCAAGGGCCTAGGAGATAAAGTGCAACTTGGACTTAGAGGCTAGCAAATTCTCATGTATCATGCAAGTAATTGCATTGTGCAGTCATGGAGCAATCGTTTCTTGTGAAAAGAAGTAAACTAAACAAGACTGTTCAGTGCACAAGAGTCCTCTTACTGTGATTATAGGAATGTTATACGTTCACAGACTTACCCCACATGCGAAGTAGATATTTCTGTGTCTCAAATCAATGATGCTCAAGTCACAATCGAACAACTTTACCGTTACACTAAGGCACGTACCACTGAAAATAAAATGTCTACCAATTGGCAGTCGTGCTGCCAAGCATATAATTATATAGAACACTATGTACTAAAAACAAAATTATTTTGTAAAAGATTTTTTTGCATCTACCTCTTCTCTTCCTTAAGAATCTTTTTTTAGTTTGATGTTTTTGTTATGTGTTCAAGAATAATAATTGGTATCAGAGAGCTTCAACATGTACCACCAAGTGGTATTAGAGTTTTCAGTGCGTTAACACGAAATGACCGTGGTTTTTAATTTTCTACGATATTCCACCTTTACTATGAAAAATTAAAGTGACACTATTTCGAACTTTATTACAGTTATCAATTTTGGGAAATTAGGATATCAGATGAAAATGGGACTTCTCAATAAATTCTGAATATGATTTTGAAATGGCCAAAAATGAAAAAAAAAAATAATTTAAACATGAACTGGTTTTGCTAAATCATCTCGGACATAGCTACGAAATTACTCTATTTTTTATTACAAGTATTCTGATCCCTCTGTCCTTTTAGATGATTGTTGTTCCTGAGGCATAAAATATGTCTTCTCTGCCAACGCTAAATAGCGATGAGATTAATTATAATTTATGCATTCAAGCTATGAGACTGCAAATTATTCTTAATGTAACTTATGCCACATACAGTAAGGTATAATTATATTATGCAAAAAACTCCAATTGATTTCTTAAATTGCTTTGTATTCCTATGCTATAGACAGCCAAAAAAAAAAAAAAATAGCATGGCCTTGAAAAGGAAGGGACAGGGTTAGAGACATGATTCAAAATCCTTTGTTCAAAGCTAATATATATATATATATATATATAACAACACAAAGATGAACTTGCTGTACAAATTAAGGGGAAATATGGAAATAAATAAAAGGCGCCGGGAAAAACAAATCAGGACAAACAATATCATTTTTATGTAAATATTCTCTTACAATGTTCTTCCCTTATTCTTGTCATTCTTTGACATTCTCTCTTGGTTGAATCTCCATTTGATTAAATTTTATATCACCCTGATTCCAGAATTAATCACTTGATTCCTGATATCAGCCTCAAAACCATTGAAGATTCTGAGTAAAATTTCTTATTAGTTTAGTGCAAACTACTGAGAGTTTTGCCACCGTTTATTTCTATTTATTTGGTTAATTTTGTCAACATCAGTTCAAGTTTCTCAACAGTCGCATATGACACAGAAGTGGGCCTCTGATGGACAGAGTAATTAAGGAAAGAAAAAAAGAGAAGGCCAGCAATGGTTGCATAGAACAAGTCTTGAGCTCCCAGTAGACTTCCAACCTCGAACCCTAAAAAAACATAGAACCTCCCTAACAAAAATGCAATTACAATACCATAACTTTTGTTTTGTTAGCCTTAATTTAGAATTATATCTGCCTTTTTAGCTATATGTTAGTATTAAATAACTTTGTTTTGTTTTGTGCAGGTTTTTGAGCTAAAAAGGGAGCAAACAAGCAAAAAGTTAGAGCACAGTTTGAATGGCTGTTCGAACAGTTGAGGAGATTCAGAGGCTACATTTTCCTATTTGAAGTAGGTTAGCAATCGTTCAAATCAGGTTAGTAGTCACAATGGAGATTAAGAGAGCAGTAAAGGCCGTTAGCTAGGCGTTAGCAACCATTCGAACGGACGTTTAAATGAAGTCCATGATCTCCGCATGCTCTGTTTTGTTTTTAGCTTTCAAAGTAGTTTTAATACCCACATTGGGGATCTTGACTTTAGATAGCAGTTTTGGGAAGTTTTTTAGAGAGAGAAACTTTTGAATTTCGTTGTAATTCAGTTTGTGTTTTCTTAAAACAATGAGTAGCTAATTCCTCTCTTAGAACCAATTATGAAGATCATCTAAGGAATTCAAGGTCTTCAATAGAGGTGACATCAAATTATCATTGCTTTGTCGTTCACATCTCATAATTCTTATTAATTGAACATTAGATCTCTTAAAAAACTTAGATTCTTGATTAAGTTTGATAATCTCAATGCACAAATTTTTATTTGGTATTGAGATTGTACAAATCGATGGTATGCATATATGATTGTACTTGATTTTTAATTCTAAGCTCAATTAACATTGAATTAGTGTTCTTCGTTGCTAAATTATTCGAATCAAATGCCCGCGATGAAGTCAATGATTTGAGTTATCAAATCTCCTTAGAACCTTGATTGGCTTGAATGATTGAATCAATTAGATCTAAGACCTTCTTTATTATTTTTAATCTAATGTTAATTGCTATTATTTAGTGTAGACGAATCAACATTCCCAATCGATTGGTTTTTTATTTTTATTTCTTTTTACTTAGAAGTTTTCCATTGTGTGTTGTAATTTTGAGAGAAAAGAGTGTTAGTCAAGGTTTGAGTTTATATTGAACGTGATTCTCGTGGAAAATCAACTTGGATCTCATCAGGTTACTCCGCCAACCCTACCTTGGGGTTAGGGTTTACAGTCTAGAGGCAAAATCAACTATTGAGGTGACAGCTGGACCAATTAACTTGGGATCTCATGTTATTTGTAGACCCTGAAGGTTACACAGTTGCTGGTGGCCGGTGGCCGGTGCAAGTCAAAGTCAACCAGAGCCTAAATTTCAAACCCTGTTTTTTTTTTTTTTGTTAATTATTGAAATAGAGTGAAGTCCAAATCAAGGAACGCGTAGAATTGAGCTGTGGCCAGAACATGTCAACCTGAAGCCCCCTCAATGCCGGATGCTAATAGGAGGCCCACTACCCAAGTTGGGACATGAGGGTAATTAAGAAGAGACTACCTTAGCTAGCTAGCTGGAGAGTGGAGATGGCCTGCATCAGAGTCTTGCGCTAGTACTAGTCTCCATATATATATATATATATATAAGAAAGTGATAGAACGCAATTGAATTTGCTCTGAAGTTTTGGTGGACCTCCGCAAGGAGTCAAAAAAGTATTTGTCATGCTTTAGTTTGAGACTAGATCACCCTTCCCAAATGACTGAAAGTGGGGGTGAATAACATTTGTCTTCCATCACACCTCCAAAAGTTAGAATTTAGATTTCTTTGGCCTTTGATTGTATGTTATTTGCATATATATATATATATATATATATGTATATATAGAACTAGTATTCCGAAATTTTGATTAGGACTTCTCTTTTACACTCTTATCTACTCCATTAATGCAATACAAAATACGCTACAAATAGGTAAATAAATAAAGCTTTGTGTTTAGCTGGCAATGCTAGAAGACCAAGCCAAGCTAGCCAGCCAGTAGTTGATCTTCCCACTGTAGAAAGTCAATGGCAGCAACCACTTCACCATTTTCTTCATTTGTCCCTTCTTTTTGGTTTCTTCGTTTCTTTATCTCTCTTTCTTTTTCTACCTGTTTCTTTTTTTCTTTTCTTTTTTTGTTTGAAATAATGTCATCTAGGAAGCAGATGCCATGCATGATGTATCAAACTTGAATATGGCTAACTGGTTATACTCGTTTCTGTAATCAAGTAAAATGATAATATTGAAATATATGTATGTATGCTTGTATACATATGAATGTATGTATAAAAGAATGAGAATGTTGCTAATTACGTTTCAGATTAGTCCACATTCATAACGCAACAACTCTTACGTATATAATATTATTTCGTATTTTAATTCAAAGATACGTGTATAAGAGGCAGCAAGTTTGAACGTAAAGACGGCTTCAAAGGAACACTATCTTGCATTAATGTTAGCATACAAAAGCTTCAATCTTACTCAGATCACGAAGTCTGGAAATCTGGGTCATAACTACTATCTAAGATTGGAGGCCTTGCCCATTTACACTTGGATATTCACTTCCCAATATAATATATTTATCCAACTGGTATTAGAGACTCTGGTGATGGAAACCAATAACTTGTTTTTTTCATTTATCTTTTAAAGCATAGAGCCAAAGTTGGAGAGAGAGAGAGAGAGAGATTCTAGAAACCGGCCTAGTGTTAGGAGACGTGGTGCATGGAAGTTCTTGTTAGGATTGAAAAGGGGGGGGGCGCTCTACGGGCAAACAAAGGAGATGAATATAGAGTAAGGACTCAAAATCAATGCCTAGAAAAGATGCAGTCGTGTGGGTTGGTGAGCATTTTAACCACTCCTAGCTAGTAATCTTTGTCCCTATTAGAATAAATCACGAGCAGCCACAAAAAGATTGCATTTTATCAATTTTTTAATGCCATCCAATAATCACATGCCGACACTAACATCTTATACCAGGCCTTGGTTGATCTTGATCATCCCACATGAGAACATCGATGGAAGATTCATAGCCTAGATAAGCCCCATTCACCTAACAAATTATTTTGGAAGATTATTTTAGCCAAAGAATAAGCTCAGCAGTTATCTGACTTGTGATTGATTTTTACATATTAACATGTTATATCAAACACCCAATTGTATATATATATATATATTTTTTTTTTCCTTCTGTTTTGTATCATGTCAAATATTAATTATCATTAAAATAGTTACACAAAATCAAGCTTAGCCAAGACAATTAAGTTACATGCACCCCAGTTGCACACAAGATACATGAAGAATATTGATAGGTATGGTATTGAGGCCATGTTGCCATTGGACTATGATAAGGATATCCTGTGTTTGGTGGGTAGGAATGGGTGAAGGTGGTTGGACGAGGCCATAGAAAAAGAATATCTGCTAATAAGGTGTAACTGGGACTCAACCCTTTGTGCCAAAAGTCATTGCCACTCATTTACTACAAAATAAACCTAATCAACACATCGCTCATACTCAATCACACACAAAGAGAATGGTTTCCTAGTAATAATCCCAAAACCCTAATACCAATTTGGTAATTTCATTCCTGTGTAACAGTGGTATTTTTGGTAAATCACTCCACCAGGAAAGTCTAAATCTCTCATGCACCATCTTTGTCAAGATGTTAGCTGTAATTAAAAAACTAAAGAAAGACTAGCAATGGCTGCTTCTTCTTGAAGGATGAAGTACTGCATAACACAACTAGGCACCATTAATACGTGAACTCGCTGCTCCGTACTTCCGTTCCCATTGCCCTTCTGCCTCAAGAAATTGAAAACTCGGTTGGTTCTTTTCTCTTGATGAGTTCTAAAGGTATGGAGGAAAATCTTCCTCCAGGGTTCAGGTTTCATCCAACTGATGAAGAACTCATAACCTATTATCTAACTCACAAGGTCTCTAATTTTAGCTTCACGTCCCGAGCTATTACAGATGTTGATCTCAACAAGTCTGAACCTTGGGACCTCCCAGGTAGCCCTAGAATTTTTTTTTTTCTTCCTTTTCATGTATCAAGTTTCTATCATAATAGTGTGCTTGTGAATATATATGGATATACGATATACACACTCACAATTTTGTTTTATATTTAAGCTTTTGAGTCATGAAGACTTTTAGTTTTTCGTCTCATGTTCTTTCATCAAAAAAGGTTCACAATTTTCTTTTTCTATTTTCCATCATTATTGAAATTCAATCCGTTTTTGTTTTCTTTCTGCTTTTACTTCAATGATTACATCATTTAAATTAGGATGGTCTTTCTGAAATTTAATTTGAAGAAACTTGAAATCCACATAACTTGCAAAAGGTTTTCAGTCTTTTCCACTGTGGTCTAACTTCAGCATTATCCCTTCTTTGTGCTTTGCAAAAACAAATGTTTTTCGTTTTCCATTTGGACGCAGCCGATTGCCTTAACATTATATTGATCATTTACTAGGCCAAATAAAACAAACATGACCGGACATTCTCCTAAAGTTTCCTCCACATTGACAATGCGATTTTTGAGTTTTTAAATATTTTCCATTGATAGTCCTATTTGAATTGATTAAACTATTGTCATTGTCATATTTTTGTTATCTCTCAACATCGGTAGAAATGGAGTCTAGGCATGTACAGGAATTGCTTTTGATGCTTCCATTCTTACATACATATGTACTACGTGTGTATATAAATAAATGTAGGAGACTAAAGGCTATATTGAAATTTTGGTGAAATTATGGAACCCAAGACTGACCTACAATCTAAATTTTGTGCAGCCAAAGCATCCATGGGAGAGAAGGAATGGTACTTCTTTAGCTTGAGGGACCGAAAATACCCAACTGGCCTGAGAACCAACCGAGCTACAGAAGCTGGCTACTGGAAAACAACAGGCAAGGACAAGGAGATTTTCCGTGGGGGCGTCTTGGTTGGGATGAAAAAAACCCTGGTATTCTACAAAGGTAGAGCTCCCAAAGGCGAAAAAACCAACTGGGTAATGCATGAATACAGGATTGAAACCAAGCTTTCTTTCAAACCTCCAAAGGTAAAATAAACACGTAATTAATATACACACCAGCCTCTAAGAGATAGTTTCTTTTCTTTACCCTTGTTGATTCTTGATTGTTTTGTTGTTTAGGAGGAATGGGTGGTCTGTAGGGTCTTTCAAAAGAGCTCAACAGTGAAGAAACCGCATCAAACAACATCTTCGCAACAATCTCTTGACTCTCCTTGTGACACTAACACAATGGCAAATGAGTTTGGGGATATTGAGCTGCCAAATTTGAATAGCATAGCGAACTCATCAAGTATGATAAGCAACGTTTCGCTACAAAATTACAAGACTGATAACAATGGCAACATGAACATGAACCTAAACATGAATTGGCCTGCAACAAGTACTCTTCCAGCACTGTCATGGCCTTCCGGCTTGCTAACCTCAAGTCTCTCGACGAATTCCTTGCTTCTTAGGGCATTGCAGCTTAGGAATTATCAGCCAAGAGAAGCTACAAATGCTGATTACTCACTGATGCCACAAGGCATTTCTTACTTTGGAACTGATTTTAGTTCAAATTTCCCAGGTTCTTCGTCTAATGTTTTGGATTCTGTGCAGCAGCAGCCGCCTCGGGAGCAACCATTCAATTTGGACTCCATTTGGTGAAGATCTCTATCTGAAGAGTCAGAACTAACAAGCTTGTAAACTTCATTTCTGTAATTTATCTTTCAATTGGGTAAAAAGAAATTGGAAACCTCTTAGATTACAACCACTAGGTAACGGTGCAAAACACATACCACTTGTAAGTTTAATGTCATAATAAAATGTAAGTTGGGATAGTTAGAGGCCAACTAGCGGCAACAAAAAAAAAAAAAAATCCCTGTCCATCCATTGTTTTTCAATTATGTTTTCATTACTCATGCTTTCTTAGAAGTTTCATTGTAAATGTAAAGTTCCAATTTAGGAGGAAAATGCTTTACAAACAGAATGCATTTATAAGTCTTGCCATCTAGAATGGTGTCACTGTAGCATCTTTGAAAAATGTAACAAGCAAGGACGATCCTGTGTTTCAAAACGAAACGAAATTAATTCCCCACGTCATTCTGTAAGGGAAACTTAGCTCAAATTTGGTTATGTCCGACCAAAGATTTTACCTATCTAATAGTGAAATCCTGTAAATAAAGCAAAAATGGCCGTCATAGAAAGTACATAATAAGTATCATGTAGAGCAATGTCTAGCCCAGAATTTGCCAGGACTATTTCAGTCAAGACCGGTCGGGCTCCACAAAGGAAGAATCTACATTGATCACGATGCAAGAAATAAGGTAATGGTGTGTTGTCGACGAAGAAGGGCGAGCAAAAGACAGATCTCATCACAGCACTCGCTTTCCCTAAACTATCTATTCTTAGAATTAGGGCGAGCAAAACTGAAAGAGAGAAATCTTTGATCCAATAGCCTTACAACAAACAAGCTTGTTTAATGCACTAGCTTTTAGTTCCAACTTATGTATGTAGATTACGGCAGTGATAAGGAGATCGCATTACAAAAAATTCTTGAGGGTATTGATCAGATGAATAATACACTATAAAAGAAAATTTTCCAAATAAACTCCATAGGAAAATATGTATTGCAGTATTCTCATTGACAGACATTTCAATCATTTCAATAATATAAATTAATAAAAAGTCAGATTATTCTGTCAATTAAAAACAAACTCCAACTCAATATTTAAAATGACAAATATTTCATTCATTTTCCTTAATTTGGCTGGAAATTCGAACTGCATTTTGTAAAAATTTGGTAAATTCCATTCAACCAAAAATTTTAGATTAAAAAATGCTTTAATGTTTCCAAATTGGGATAAACTATTGAAAAGCAAAAAAACAACAAAAAAAATCCAAATTACACTTCCAAAGTGACCAAACAAATGTGGTTTTTTGAAAAAATTGGCTGTTGTTTCAAACGCTCACTAGTATTTGTATCCATGACAGCATTTTTTCTCTTTCTTTTTTTCATGTGGATGCCTTACGGTAGTCATGTATAATTATTTGTGTATGGAAGGGAAACAAAAGATTTTGAGGGGAAAAAATAAAAAGAAGACGAAGTAGAAAGTTCATAAACAAACTTTTGACTTGAAAGATCATTTGCCATTAAGTAGGAAAATAGTCAAGTGATAAGGTAATACCGAGTACTCGATGATAATTTTTATCAAATGGTGACATATGATGTGTGAATATATCAAGAACTTGAGTTTGTGTGATAGTAAAAAAAACTTTTAAAGAAACAACTTATCAATTTTTGCCATGTTATTTATTTTCTTTAAAAGTATTTTTACTATTCCACTAACTCAGGTTACTGATATATTTAAATATCACGTGTTATCATTTGATAGAGATTACCATAGAGTACTTAGTATTACTTGATCACTAAATTTTTTTTTCCATTAAGTGATTTGGTTATTTGAAGTTAGCGAAACAACAGCTCTCTCTCTCTCTCTCTCTCTTTCTCAACATGGGCGCGTTGTCGCATATCATCAGCATATTGAAGCTTCAAGAGTAAAAGATGAAATCAGTTGATGCAAATCATTCCTGGGGAATAATTTTTATGCATGTTTTAACTTTTGTGCCTTGGAACTTGGGGAATAAACACACACCACTCGATTTTGTAGTTGAAAGGGCAGCAGGTACACTCGAAATGTAGTTCATATGGGTTTCAGATTATTCTCTTTTTGTTGCCAATTTAGTTATTGTTTTATTATTTTTTGTTCTTTAATTTTCTTTTTCTTTTTATTTTTATTTTTTGGGTATGCTTTACCAAGCTGACGCCTTAGATTTTTAAGATTGGGGATAGTAGCTATTAAGCTCACCGCCCGTGGAAGGGAGAGCTGGAGAATCCTCCACTCTCTCAGAGAAAATATTGAGAAAATATTAAGTACAACGATAGTAACACATCATCATGTTGATGTGATATAACAAGTTAATATTACAAACAGTGGTTGAAATCCTAATCATTTTGTTTTAAAGCGAAAAAATTTAAATTTTAAACTCAACATTCCTAATGATTAAAATTTACCTGGTTACATGACTCTAATTTATTGACTTGTTGTACCACGTCAGTATGATGATGTGGTATTGTACCCATTATTTATTCCACTCTCTAGGTTGTAAGGATTTCTATCGTTTACAGACAAATAGTCAGGAGAAAAGTCATATGAATGATCGCAGTTAAAATTTCGCTACATATCAAGGGTATCAGAAATCATTTTATCTATACAATTATAATAAGAAAATATAAAGGATATTTGGTGAACTTAATTTAAAGTCTTTTTTAATTACAAAAAAAAAATTCAAAAGAAATTGAATGGTTCATTAACTCGTGTGATTTTTTCCAAATCACATGAGGGCTAGTAAGTAATTTGCTAAAAATATTTCTGTAACTACCCACCAGCACTCATCCACGTAATAGGAGACACCCTTCTCCAAGGTTTGGTGAAGCCAATTATGTTTCTCTCCATCTCACCCTTCTGCAATTTTTGCTCTGTTTTGTTAAAATAATGTGCATGCTTGAATTTGGTATCTTTTGCTTTAATGGATTTCAGAATCTTGGTTAATAACCTCTACCATGCATCTTTAACTAATTGAGCAAAGCTTAATTTGATTATCACCTTAGGTATATGTTTTGTTGATTTGGGTTTTGATTATGGCATAAAGTGGTACTGAAATTGAAGTTACACCATGATAACAAAAGCGAAGACACAAAAATACAGTCTCTGGGCTCTCAGGTAATAGATCTAGCAATGCAAAACTTGAGATCCCAAGTTTGACGCTTTATATCGCCTGAAATCTGACGTCTCTGAGTAATACTCTTTGCATGACCATCTATTAACTTCTTTTAGTCAAAATAGATATTCCCCCTCATTTCTTTTGAAAAAGAAAAAAAAAAAAAAAGAATAAACATAATATGGTTTCGAGGACAAGATTATACATATATATATATATATATATATGTTGATATACGATACATAGATACCCATATATATCTCCATCTATATGAGCTTTAGTATGTTTATGATATATATGAGTGTATGTATATAAGCTAAAAGCCCCAAATAATGCAAGTTCTTTCCTTTGTTTGCGGATCTTATATACCAATTCACTAATTTTAACATTTAATTCCTAATCGACTATTTTCTATTTCTCAAATGGGATAAAATCAAACACGCATTGCATGCGCAGCCATAGCTAGCAATTACAAATTACAATATATGCAATGGTAAGAGCAGTCACCCTCGGAAAAGCATAGAGTACAGCCCAATTGAAATGTTCATGTCCCATATCATGGCTATCTCAAAAGCAACTTCCAGAAGAACCTCAAAAATTGTCATGGAAAATGTAACACAATTTCTATAAAGAAATCTCATCCAGATTTATGTAGTAATGACATCCTTTAAATTGGGAGCCCAATCGTTTAGACTCTCATTTTGATATAAACAAATGACATGATGAGCCACATCATTCTCGATGAAAATTCCTAGAAGAATTTCTACTTGTGTATAGCTTCAAGCTTGCTTAATAATCATATTAAATAGCAAGGACATGCATCCCCACCAGTAAGGGTGCTTCTGCTTGTGCTTATCATTTAATTTTCAAGATACAGAATTTTTCATAGGAAATGGCATGCCTGCTTTGTCTCCTTACGATTTGAAACAAAAGAAACATCATCTAGTGCCTCATAACTTGCAATTGCTATAATCAGTGTTATTCTGCATAACAATTCTGTTTTGGGTAAAACTGTATAATCGATAATCCACAAATTCAGTTCAAGACATCCAAACATCACCATATTTTGATACCTGCATTGGTACAATTAGCAATCTAATGCTCATCCAACCTATCGGATCCATGTCAAAATCTGGACGCCCAAGCTAATTTAGTATTACTCATAGACATCAGATTTCAGGTGAGATAAAAGCCGAAGACATGAAGATATGATCAGAACTGGACTTTCTACAACCCCTTCTAATATAATCAATCAATATTTGTAACAACAGATTTTCAGATCTGTGAAAGAGCTGTGCAGGATGTCACCCCCTTTTCGATTGCATCAAGGCCATCCAATAGGTATCAGAAACTCGCAAGATGTACAAGATGGGGGAATAAATTCTGTTGCCACCAATGTTAAGGTACGACTCACATTGATGAAGGTTTTTCCCCTTGTTTTTCTAGAATTTTTTTTATATATAATAAATTGTTCCCAGAGAGAGCTGACGATACTAACAAAACATGCACCAACCTTCCATGCAGATTGGAATATTTACCTAAGTGACGGAATTGCAACCATAAAGAATGCAGGTGCCATTAGTTGAACTTGGATTCAATGGGCCAACAACCAGTCAAGCATTTCAGCTCCATTATTGTGTAACAGACCCAAAGGCATAGTGATCAACCATGTCATTACTTGTGATGCAGGCAACCTGCTAGGAATAGTGAAAAGAAATTAGAAAGAACAATTCTAGTAGATCAATTGCGATTACGTTTTCAGCTCAACTGATGTCTGTCAATTCTAGCAGCGAAGTAGTTCTATCTTAATTTAAAGAACCTTTGCAGTGACATAGTCCATACTCTGAAATTCCAACAGATAAATTTCTCAAATGTTGTAATATATTTAACCCACAACATATAAGAAATACCTATAGATAAATTTCTCAAATGGTTGAAGCATATCTATTCCAGGACATATAACTAGAAAAATATTCTCATTTGAGCATGAGACAACAATTCCAGAAACTATTAACTTCTAGGTATGAAGCCTCCAAAAAGACATTCCATCTCAAAGCACTCCCCAGACTCCTCTTTTAATTTCAGAAGCACATGATCAATCGGTTGATCTGTTGATTGATTCAGTGGTTATCAATCATAAGGCTGGTGAATTTCTCCATTAGAAGGATTTTCAACCCTAAAGCCCATTACATCCATCTATTCTGGTCTCTGATTTTTCTGAAACAAATACCTAAATATACTTCTCTTAGTAAAAATATAATGAGGGCAGTAAATCATAGTGAGATGGTTACTCAGATTCCAGTTCCAACTAATATTGTATGTCTTAAGCAAACTGCATAAACCAATGGCTCTGATCGTAAAACCAACACAAGAATAAACTTATTTTATGGTTATATTATTTTTCTAATGTAACCTTGCTGGAACGTCACCTATTCTAGCACCAAATGGAAAACAATAAATAACACAAGAAGATTCTCTTATCTGATAATCTGTGTTATCCATTAGGTGATAGAACAAGCAAAGCTATGATAAGGTAACATTCATGGTACTATAATAATGGTTGAGAGTTAGGAATCTTAACTAGCATTTCCTTAGATTGACTCAATTTTTAAATTTATTCATTTTGGCCAAGAAAATGTAACATTAGAAATATGCTAACATATACAGGATATTCTGCATATTCTGTCCCCATATATTCTAATTAACATAGAGGTGTACTGCATTACCTCTATTGCTGTCAATACAATGATTTTTCTTTCATTCCATAGAAAATAAGATAAAAAAACTATGACCAAAACTCTAAATTGACTTGTAGATCATGTCACCAAGATTTTGCTATTTAACAGATAAGGGTTTCCATAAGCCTTAACTGATGTAGAAGAAATCATAATGTGCGTCATAAAGTTAGTATATAATTCTCAGACTTTTTTTTAATGAGTATATAATATTTAGACATGCCAATACATTCCACTCATCTACGGATTTCCCATCATCAATAGATAAACTAATTATAATATTTTCCTCTAACTGAAGTCCAATGGGTTGGCGTTAGATCGTCAAGTTTAAACAAAGTCTGTTGTCTAAATGAGAACTTTCTTCCTCAGTCCTAGTATTTGATCTACTCTGGTTAAGGTAAGCACAACCTTTCATTTTTCTCCTTTTCAATCTAATTTAGCAATTCAGTCAATAATTGTCATCCACGAAAATTTATCATTACTTTCTTCCGGGAGTTGGACTAAGTCCAAAAGTTTTCTCCAGATACCTCAGGAGGGGTTTAAAAATTACTTCAGAATCTTTAGTATCAATATCAACCTCAACTTGCACAGCTTTATTAACGATTGTAAATACAATTTGGAATCATTAGTTTGTCCATCAAATGGTTAATGACTTCAATATCAGCTGCTTTTTTCCCATTAGAATATTTTCCTTAAAAGATACTGCCCATCAATTATCTACAAGCCTTGGTGCCACAGCCGGTGGGGGAATAGATCGAATTTCTTTTCCCTCAGCAGTTTTATATGTTTGGCATCATTTCTTGATAATGCAGATAGATTTTCTATCCAAATTCTTTGGGATTTCTGGCAATTGCCAATTCTCCAATTCACAATACTAGGGGAAAATGTGAAAATCTTGTGTATCATCTGTTGAATTGTTGACCACCAACTCATCTAAAAGCTCAAACTATTAGAGAGAGGGGCAACTTAATTATTTATTTCTTCACACGCCCCCTCACGTGTGGCCAAGCTCTTGATCATAAGTAGGGCAAACACGTGGAAATATTCACTGGTAGGCGGTGAGATTTGAATTTAGGACCTTTGCCTGCTCTGATACCATGCTGAATTGTTGACCACCAACTCATCTAAAAGCTCAAGCTATTAGAGAGAGAGGCAACTTAATTATTTATTTCTTCACAATCCAACTTTTTTCATAAACCCTTAGCATTCATCTTAAATGTTGTACATTTCTTCTTAATCATTCTTTATTTAATACACATTCTTGTTTTGCTTGGCATTAGTTTGAAATTCCAAATATGAAAATTGTGGATTTTGCTTGATAAGCTGTCCTAGAAAAAAGGTGAATCTACTCTTTGTCTTAACTTTTTCAATGCTGGGGAGGAGGAAGAGGAAGAAGAGGGAGGGGGAGGGAGGGGAGGGAGGGGGAATTGTGGTGTGGTGGAAATGGACATGAGGCTCTAGCTACCCAAATATATGCAAAGATGATTTCAACATTTTGATACTAAAACCTGTTACATCAGTTTCTGTTTTCTTCTTTTGGACAGTTGATGGGATTCAACCCTCACATCCACTCTGGGGTAGCTCCCATCTTACCAATTGACCCGGAGAACATTTACATGAGTTTTTACTTTCCTAAATGAGGGAAGATGGAATTTCTGCCTCACCAATTTGCTATTCTAACATTTGGTCCAGTTCTGAAATTTTCATAGCTTTAGAGTGGACCCATGAGTACTTCTGGAAGAAAAAAATTAGAAAAAATGGGACCCAAGAGTGGAGGCCGCATTTTGATGGATATATAATTTGACCCATTTGAGTGTGTACAGAATAAATATTTTAATTTTCCAATATTTCTAGAACTAATGTTATTCAATTCCTTGAACAAATGTTGTTTATCCATTGGTATCTAGTATTTCAGCATAAGAACATAAAGTAGTCTTTACTTCATAATATATTGTACATATTAGACCTATATTTGAGTTCCATCATCCATATCAAATCTCTGTATGTAAGGATAATACTCTGAACAAATAAAAGGCTAATATTGGAAAGCAATGATTTATGCAATGGCATGGACAATATGGAGTCTCGATGGTAGCACTGAGACTAGGCAATGACCATACACTGAACTCATATAAAGCTTCCTAGACCCTGCTCTCTACTCAGGGATCAATGTGTCAAGGTGCACAATGAGGCCAGGACAATGTAGGATACGCTCGTGTTGAGCCGATGTGCCACAAGAACAGAGAGCCCTTGATATGGCTCCTAATGTCTTGGTACAAGGCCAAGAAACCTTTTGCTATTGTCTATACTAATTACAAACTGACATGGTTCAATCATAGAGGGAGCAAGCGACAGACACCTTGCTTTGGAGGTCCATAAGATGGCTGACATGTGAAGGGTCCTGATGACACAGTTATGATAGATGGCAAGGTGGGGTCATGTACCCAAGCCAGCTAACCTTAACCTACAATATAACAGACATCGACTTGTGGCATCCCATTTCCACTAACTCTTAACCTACAAATATAATACTCCTATGTTATTCAATTGGATACAGGCTGTGAAAGAAACTCTACCAGTCATCCCCAAAAGAAATGGGAATAAAATTGTCAACTCCTGCCAGAAGGATGATCATGGTTCTCCAAGCTCAATGATTCAGATTCTTCATCTTCCCAATCAAGCCTATCATCATCAGCATCAGAACCCACCCCTGAAGCTTCGACTTCACTCTGCACATGAGAAGATTAATATTGTTTACTTCTTATGGTCAAGCAAATATTCCCCGCTGATGAAAATGGGAGGCCTTACAAAGTGGGACAAGTTCGTTAATGTTAACAAGTGACAATAGCAATAATATATACAAATGCAAAACATAGGAACTCACTTGGGTGAACCTGAAGTCATGATCAAATTTGTCATTGTCCTCCTTCCAAGCATTCTCCTCCTCTTTATCATCACAATCACCCTATGGACAATCAGCGAGAAGATTTTCAGTTAGTCTAGCTTGTGAAAGGATTTTTGACAAATTGACAAATATGTTAACGAAGCCGTTTTAAGTTACAGAACGAAAATTTATCATGAGAAGTTTAACAATACTAAAGGAGCTGTCAGCAAGCACAAGTGGACTCCATATTGGAAGGCAAGAAACCCAATTGAGGCAATTTCAGAGAAGTAAACAATTTCTCTGGAACTCGAAAGGCATTCTCACTAATAAACCTTTTACTTATACTATAAAGCTGCTTCTACTGTTCAAGCACTGTTTTTTTGTGAAGTGTTGTGCTTTGTCAACAATGTGCCTCACTCATTATGGTGAGAAGTGCAAAAGCCACATCCTCCTTGGTGTCTGTGTTAAAATCTGAAAAATTAGCAGGCATGTCAAACATTAATTTTCAATGAAAGAAGTCTGCTGAGGATTTCTGGGTAAACTATGCTTGTAATGCTTGCTCAAGCTGGATTTAAATATCTTCCACATCCTCTTGAAAAGCAGTAGTGGGATCAAATTTCTTCAATGAGGAAGCCTACACTTACAACTTCTTTTTACTTTTTGAGGCATTATACAAAAGGAATGGTAACACATCAATTTAATAAAAAGAGGGACGATGTCCCGCACTAGGTACAACTGAAACATGTGACTATAGGTCCATGGGGTCCCTCACTGGTATAGAGGACAATGAGTTCAAATATTTACACTACATAAACTTGGGTACCACAGTGGAATGTAAATGAACAGAAATATTGTTCTTAATCATAATTATCTCCTATCAAATTGCAGCCCCTCAGACCTGCTCATCAGCTCTACCAATAAATAAAACCAGTAAAATCTACTTGCATTATCATGAACTTAGCCATGACAGAACAATTTCCAGAGAGACTCTTAGATAACCAAGCATGCATCAGAATTTATCAGGTTACTAAACTAGATAGTGAGATTTCTACGAGAACTGTTCCTCTACGATAGGTTTGTTCTGCTTGGACTTAAAAAGTTAAAATTTGATGTGATATATCAGTTTCAGACCTTCTTGTAGAGACTTCAGGGATGAACTAGAAATCAACAATATAAGATAAAATGAAACAGAAAATATAATGCAAATGGCCAAAAGATTTAACTAAACTAAAGCCAACATACAAGCAACAAGTACAGACTATGGCACAAAGGAGATTTGTCATAATTTAGGTAATATAACATTAAGCAACAAACAGGAATGTTATAGATCGTAAGAAAGAGCATTATCATAAGTCCAAGCAAAAAGATCCTCAAAGAACAAGCCACTGCCATGTCTGCGTATGTGCACATTTGAGTAGGAAAAATACCACTTACAATTTCAATTTTCATTTGCTCTATGCTTTTCTCCACTTCACATATGTGCTGAGTGAGCGCCTGTACAATACACATTGGAAAAATAGTGTGAAATAGAGGACATATTTAAGTTGATATTGGCAAGAGTATCATGTACAACAATATCATCATTTATTCGAAAGAAATTTGAGGACATAAGACAAAACAAAACCTCATGTCGCTGCATGGCTACTGAACGTTTTAATGCTTTTGACTTTGTTAGGAGGTTTCGTGGCCTCATGCTAATGGGTCGCCGATAATTCTTTCCACGATAGTAAATAAGAGCATGACCTTTTGGGACTCTTTCTATTGCAATTAATATTCCACCGCTTTCATGTTCCAATAATCTCGCTGTTTCCTCAACAAAAGTAAGGTTTTTTTGTTTGGATATCAACTTTACAAGTTCTCTATGCTTCCAATGCAAATGCATGTTCTCAATAACACCATCGAAAACACCACGAATGCCTGGTGGATCCACATGCACAAACCATTAGTTTTCAGTCCAATATTAGAGTATTAATCCTGAAATGAAGACAACTCACCAAGAGGCAAGTATGGCTTCATTCTTAATCCAACCCTGCGAAACATAGACCGCTCCTCGCCAGTGATTGTTTCCTGATCGTCAGAAGGACCAACAGGTATCATTGATGCTTCCACCTTAGCTAACATTCTCTCTGCTCTAAGCAATTTGGCCTGGGCCTGTTCATGCATTCAAATACAACCAAGTCAAATTTAATTTTATTGAACCATTAAACTACTCAATAAGAATGACTAACAGAAGAAACGAGGCTCTAATGTTTGCCATAACGAAGTCCTTCTTAAAGCATAAATACAAAAACAGAAACATAAAATGATAATAACAGCATTATGCAGAAGACAAGGGCGAGGGGGACCCAGATGCTCAAATGCAATCACAATGTTCTGTATATTACAGAAGTGAAGTGTTTAAAGAAAGGAAAGATGCTAAAATGTGTTCAAATGTTCCGGCTATAAACTGGACTTAAAACAAAAGGTCAGCCCAGTGCGCGACTTAATGAAAAGGACTGGTTGATAACAATCCACATTAATGATACACAAGTAATATATACTCAAATAAATACCTCAACAATGCCCCTATGAAGTTGAGGGATCCAAAATCCAAAACAAAACAAATCTATGAAAACTTCCTTCAGAAATTAACCCTAGTTTTCTTTCAAAAAATGGGAAACTTCAGCTTCAATTCCTGCAACTACTTCCTGCTCAGTCATTTCAGCTCTCATGTCCCACTCATTTAGAAATCGAAGCTTAATTTCATATAAGTCGTAGAAAAGGACAACTAGACCCACAAACTATGTTTTAAATCTTTGACAAAAGTATGTCATTCACCATTTTCCCCATGGAAATTCGAATATGCACATTGTTAAGTGAAAACTAAATGTGAATCTCACAACTTATTTTGTAGGGCCAAGAGGGGAAGGAGGGGGTTGGAGCAACATTAGTAATGATGGACAAAACAGGCTTTAAAAAATCAGCCATTTTAAGTCAATATGATATGTGGATATAAAAGAGGGAAGCCTATGTCATTATCAAACCTTACAGGGAGGGAGAAGTCATCTTACTGTTCAAAGGGGTGCAGGACATAATTCTCCAACTGCATTCAAACCAAATGCAATGATAATATCTAGTAGACACACCAGCTTTGTTCAATTAATAAAAGCAACTGGCTTTTCAATGGCACAGAACTACAGAGTGATGCAATTACATTTAAATTATTGAAACTTTTGAATGACATACTTACAATGCCTAGTTTATGTTCCATTCGCTTGACTACCCTAGCACCCTTAGTTCTTGAAGCTTCTTCTACCATCCTCTCATGCTCTTCAGCAGATATTTCTCTTCCCCACTGGGCCTGAGCCTCATAAAATTCAGCCAGAGTACCTGCTTGCGCCTGTGAATTTTCAACCACTGAAGCCGCTTCTACTGTCCCATTTCGCACTTTTTCTTCAACATCCTGAATCTGTTTAGTCATTTCCTGTCTTTCTGCTAAAGCAGCAGCCACACTTGTCGGGAGGAAATCTTTTCCACGGTATATGACAATGAAATATTTGTTTCTGAGCAGTAAGACACCTCCTGTTAAATTCTGTGATAGTTCAGGAGTTAGAACCAGTATGTCTCAATTGTTGACAACAAGAAGTGAGACATTCATCTGCCTTTTATAAAAAAAAAGGCATCACTTTTTCTTTCTATAATTAAAAAACAAAGTCATATCTTACAATGCTCAAGAAACCAAAAGATTGGTATACAGTTGGTTTAAAACGTACAGAAGTAATATATACCAATTTCATGATTTTGATTGGTAGTTGAAATTGTATTGGCCAAATACACAACATGACATTATATTTGGGTCAATTAAATGCCTAATAATCCTTCAGGTGCCAAATGCCAATTACAGTTTTTGACGCTTGGGCATACCCATTCTAATAGGATCCCTTAAAAGAATAGGAGCTGTTGACAAGTTCCGCATTGTCAAGCCAAAGAAGAGCTTTCCAAAAAGCCTATGGGAAGGAAGATAAATAACCTACAAGATCCAATCTAAACTATTATAAGGTTAGCTCCCGCTATTTAATATATCTGAAAGGGCAAATTTAGAGCACAAACCCAATACTAGTGCCCAAAACTAGTAACTTTGTGGAGTTCATGCAATTGGCTGCCAAAGGTTAGGAGTGCATCTTGGAAAGAAACCCCCAAACAGGGTACACCATATAATGGTCGTACAGGCATCGACTACTCAAATTGGGCGGCCCCGACCATAAAACATTTTGGTTTCAGGACATAATATACAATCCAGAAATTCTTTCTTTCCCTCCTGTTCCTTTTCCTTAACTTTCATGACTTTTTGTCTAAAATCTATAGTGTCATACTAAGAAAAGACTAGGTTTTATCTCCAACTTGATCTTATATAAAGCAGATACTGAAGACTTGGATTTCAGACAGTTTCCATTGAAGTTAAAATAGAATGTACATTCCACTCAATCGAACATTAGAGAATACAACATACATCCAAGTTCTTAATATATCTGAAACTTATCCTTCTCACAAGAATAATAGGGTAAACGACCAAGTTAGTTACTTTAACGGAAGTTAAAATTCAAGTGACAGAAAATATTCATAAACCACCATAAGCATAACATGTATAATTTTATAGGGCAAACAGCCTTAATAAACTGGGTTCCCTTGAAATTATGACATTGGTCAGCAAATCATCAAAAAGCTTAAATTCAAACAGATAATGCTCAATTTTTCTCCTTGTTCTACTCATGCTTGTTGGTTAGTCAACTCTATCTAAAAGTTTCATATTCTGAAGTAACCTTAACAGCCAAATGCTTAGAAATGTACAATTCAAACAACAAAAAACGTATGACTGCAGCTCATTATTCAGTCCTGTAGTGATTAATTCCTTATCATGACCACAACCAATTATTAAAATTCCTTAGGCAGAACGAACACTTCTACGAAGGTTCTGTGTCCTTGTCAGACACGACAGCGACACTTGTTAGACACGTATCCTATTATTTTTTATTTTTTTTTTAGACCAGATACGCATCAAACACTTGAGGGACACACGTGTCCATCGCCTAAAAACACATAAAACACATTGCAAGTTTGAATAAAATAACTTAGGATCCAACTGTAAGATAAAAAAATAATGTGAATTTATACCTATACACACATAAAATGTTTCGTACATTAAGACACATTGATGAATGCATTGAAGTCTGAATATTGACACAAGGGCTAACTGCGTCCCCATCATTTGGTTAGACAAATTGCTAGCTCATTTAGCTGTGAACCACAAAGCAAACCCAAGCCTGAGTTAGGTAGAATAATGACCAGCCAAACTTCAATAGGTTTGGTGACATTTTGATTACGGCTAAAGCCAGGCTCCAACAGAACCTAAGTTCAAGCTGAACACAAAAACTATGCAACTCAGTCTTGACTCATTTGCACCTCCAGCAATATGTCACAAGCAGAATTTGCATTTGTCTCGAAAACTTTGTAGGGCCATTGCTGCCATTCTCTAAACCTCTCTAGGCATTTCGCCAACTATCCTACTAACCCAAAAAGTTGATAATGAGTGGCACATTTGACTTTAACATTTGTAGCTTACTTTTAAAGCAGTATCTTTTTTTAAATACATGATTATTTACAAGCAGTGTGTAGCGCACCTTAAGCTCCTCAGCCATTAATTTGTTGTTTGTATTCTGGATTCCGCGTTTGACAGCAATTTTCACAACTAAGCTTTTCTCCCAAAGCTTGATTATAGCAGCTGCCAAGCCCTGATGATTTCTGTTTCTCCCTTGTGAAGGTGTTCAGTATGAAATTAGTATCAGAAATACACATTAAAAAACCAAAAAAGTACAAAGACAGTGAACATACCAAGGGCAAAATGACAAGGAAGCAATTTAGCAAGTTTCCGTAAGTTAGTGACCTCTGCATTGGTTAATCGTGACCGCATTCCAGTAGGAAGAAGCCTGAAAGGTGTTTTGTAACCAGGAATTGTCTGAGGAAGTAAATCGGCATCAACAGGAAGTATTCCCGTACCCCACCAATCCTCAAAACGTGGACCTAAACCATTTAGCAGGCTATTGTATTCAGTTTCCTCTTCTGTCATACTCTCAACACGGTCTGAAATAGGCATTTTGCTCTTTTCCAGAATTGAAGAACCATTCACGATACTATTTATCTGGTTATCAGCAGAAGAAACATCCGGCACGAAAAGAGTATCACTTTCTCTATCCATTAGTTTCGGTCTATGAGACGGCCCTTCATAGTTAATTCCCCGGAACACCATCATAACACTGCCAGATCTCCATATGACCAATCCTCCAGTTCGACGCTGACCATCACAACAGGAAGTTAGAAATGAGTTTGCAGTTACCATCAAATGGCTTTCAGCTTACCATGATCAGAATAGCAAGTAACTGAAACTAAAGAGCAGAATGATGCTACCGAAAAATTGTGAAAGTTATATTAAACAATTAAATAGATAGAAAACCTGAGAGTATAGATGCCCTAATCATTTTAAAGGCAATTCAGTCCTGTTTACAAACAAAATTAATCATAAAGATTACGGGAAGAACTTATATGGCTTCTTTTTTCTTTTTTTTTTTAATAAGCAAGGTAACGAGTATCATTAATCAGAGTTATCAAAGGGGTGCAACCCATGTACAAAATACAAAAACACAGAAAAGTGGTCTATCAAGCTATACATCAAGCTATCCCATAGACTCTACAAAATTAAAAAATTGGGGTTAAGGATAGACGAACTATGCTCTAGGCCCAACTATACAAAATGAGTAAAAATCTGCTCTTTAGTCTAGAAACAGGGGCTTCTTTTCCATCAAAAGATCTTCTGATGTACTTCCCCAGCTATGCCACTTGAAATCGGGTACAAGTGTCAGGTGAAGGTATGAATCTAAGTTTTGGATTCGCCTAATTCTCATGTCCAAGGACACCAAAACACTGCCAAATTTCATACTTCTTAAATAGTTCTTTTATTTTTTTGAAGGTAAAATGGTGTTTACAAACTAAAATAGAGCATTTTATGCATAAAATGAAAGTATAATGCATAGTTCAATAGCACACTCAATTATTTATACATACTTGTTGGATACTTGTCCAACTAACCATAAAAGACATATATCTCATTCCTTTATCCGAGTGTCGAGTGTCCGACATGATTACTTCACAAATTTAGAAGGGTCCATGTAACATAGCACCTTAGAGCAGTCACATCAAGACCAATGGGAGCAAGCCCAATAAAATTTCCTTCTCCTGCCCATCCTAGCCCCCCTCCAAGGAGAAAACAGGTCTGAAACATCCCTTAGAATGACCCACTCAAAGCCCAACAAGCCCAACGCCAAGGTCAAGTGGTTAACTGATTCTCCATCCTTCTTGCACATGCAGCACCAATTGGCATGATTTTAATGTCTTCAGATTAAATTATCAATTGTCAGAAGCTTGCCGTGTGCCGAAGTCCTAACAAAGAAAGCCACTCTAGGAAGAACTTATGATACGTTTCTAATACTTCCTTATCTAACCAGTCATAGATAATTAAATGGGTGTGTGTGGAAAACAGCTCAACAAAATCATACTATTATTTATTTACAAATCTAAATCCGATAGTGCGGGTTTCTCTTAGGCTGGAGCAGGTATGATGAAATCAATCTGTGTACAAGGTCCTTTGTACATATAAAATAATTTAAACTATAAGATTACAGAATGACCTAGGATTTATCCTAGAAAAGGAGTGGACGATGGACAATCCACATATTACGGATTCGGAATCAAACCCAGAAGAACCCATGATTTGACTTTACAGAACATAGATTTGATCAAGTTCTGAACATTCTAGGGGCTTTTTATACTTGTGAGTTGAGATTTTTTATTTTTTATTTTGCTGGAAAGAGTTGAGGACCTAACCTAAGAGTCAGCAACATCCTGCCAAACCACCTAGTTGTAATCAACTTCATACTACAACTAGAGAGAGTAGCTATTGCACAAAGATGAGTGAGGGACCTCTGGTTGCAGAAGTGGTGCATTAAAGGAATATGACCGTTTGAGTGAAGGTACATGTTTGGGCTGGATTTTAAAACCGAAGTATGAGCTCCTAGTATGATCCTAGCCATTGATTTGAAACGAAACTAAACGAAAACTGCAAAAAACTGAGAGGGGTGTGATATTCCAAACTGGTCGTGGTGCTGGAAGTGATGTCTGGCAGAGAACCGTTGGTGTCTTTATTGGGAGATACAAAAAGCAAGGGTAAATCAGGCATTTCAACTTCTTGGGCAGGAGATTGAAGTGTTGGGAGAAGTTGAAAATGAATCTCAACCGTAGAATTAAAATGAAAATGAATCTCAACCTTTAGGTCAAATTGTACATCTTAGACATTTTAAAAAAACCAATGTGAAATGTAATATAGATGTAGACCTTATGAATATATAAGGTGTGTTTGGCAGCATTGGTCCATGGAATTGGGATTGGAGGCCCCAACTTCAAATTAATTACTCTAATTGCACTCTTCCCGAATGATTCACATCCAGGCCAAAGGACCAAAGACCAAGTCTCTTTTTGCCTCCTGCACACTCAAGCTCCTTTCCACGAATGCATCAGCCCCACCACCGAACTTTGGAACACCCAATCACAACAAAACATACAAATGATCAACAACCAAAGATCTTGCGCCACCGAACAATGATTAAAGAGATGATTAATGGATTCCTCATCCAATTTAGACATGCAACACCAGTTATATGAATCTGTCGCGTCTTAATTAAATTGTTTGATGGCAAGAATCTTATCATGTGCCGCAGTCCAAATAAAGAGAGCTTCTTTGGATGGAGCATTAGATACCAACACTGCTTTCAAGGGAGGGAAGAATCCCTATGGCCCACAAAAACCATATAATGCGACTCCACCTCTAATCTTCCCCATCTCGGCCTAGACCTCGAACACATCCATTTCAAATATCCTCTCCCTCTCAAACATGAGGAATAAAATAAAAAGTATCCAAAAGAGCCACTAACTCCTCAACCTCTAATTATTAAGCTTATGGCAGAAGGTAATGTCCAAAAAATCTTAAGTGCCATCAATTCTAAGGCATTCTCTCACTACAACTCTCCTATATTCCACCATATTAGCAAGATGGGGGAGGGAAATCTATAGCTTCTCCTCAACACACCAAAGGTGGCTCCAAAACTGTATCTTCTCATCACCTTCTCGCCCCTTCCTACACTCAATCATGTTTTGCACAATATCTATATATTTCAATAATGAAGTCCAAGTCATACTCATTGCACCACACCACCAATTCAGTTCCACCTCCACCTTCTCTCTCTACCCCCTACCTCCCCGCCTCCACTCTCTTCCTTCTCCTCGAGCTCCCACCACCTATGTTACATGAATTGGGGTACGGGTGCTGGGTGTGGGTATATGTCTAAGTGTCGAATTTATCTAATTCTCGTGTTCAAAGGCAATCAAATATGGCCAGATTTCCTATTTTTAAATTTTTTTATTTATTTAAAGTAAAATGGTGTTGACAATCTAAAATATAGCATTTTATGTATATAATAGAAATTTTATGCATAGTTCGATAGCAAACTTAATTATTTATACATACTTGTTGGATGCATATCCAACTAATCATATCAACCATACATCCTATACTCTTGTCCGAGTATCGAGTGTCCGACACATGTATTTCACAAATTTAAAAGAGTCTAGGTAACGTAGCCCACCACAACCCCACCATCAACCACCCTCTCTCTCTCTCTCTCTCTCTCTCTCTCTCTCTCTCTCTCACACACACACACACACACACACACACCAAACGTCCTGCTTTGACTTCCCCAGCTCCAGCTTAGCAGAAGGGGCATCTTCTCACCCCTTCTCTCTCTCTCTCTCTTCCCACCTCTCTCAGGTCCCCATGGCCACCCCCCACCACTGAGACCCTAGCATACATCTAAGAAGTATGAAAACGGACACGCCGACACATGAATTTTAAAAAAAATGTAAGACACGACATGGCAGAGACACGACAAAATAATATATTTTTAATATGTTATATATATAAATATTTTACAAAAAAAATAAAAAATATAGAAGATAACACCAATTAAATAAATTAAATAACATATTTCACTATCTAATTGGCAACAATTCTTTCACAATTAGTTAATTACATTTCATTAACTACCGAAATATTAACATGTCATTACACTTCATCAACTATCCATCATCATCTAATATAAAAACCATGAAGAACACTCAAAACAAATTAACCACCAATATAAGTAGCATACTTGTTTTTCTTCTCATTCTTATTCTTTTTTTCTTCTCTTCAATCTAACAATTAGTTCTAAAATTTATAGTTGAGCCCCACTGTGTCCCTAAAGTGTCCAAAACGGGACACGCATGTCCAAGCCATGTCTGTGGAGTGTCCAATGTAAAAATAAATAAATAAAAAATTAGACACCTAAAACGGAGTGTCTGACACGTGTCCGCAAGTGTTCGACGAGTGTCGGTGTCCGGCACGAGTACAGCTCCTCCAACGAAGTGTCCATGCTTCCTAGGCATACGTACTAACCACCCTCCTCACCTCTATGCAATTCAAATATGAGCTTCTAGGAAGAGATGTAATCCCATTGCATGATATATAACATCATAACCGGAATGCATTTCATGAAGTTTGACTCAGAATAGTTGAACAAACAAGGTTATTCATTTTTCATCATGGCATCAAAATCAATAGAATAGATCTAAAGGAAAGCTTTGGACACAATTCAACTAATAAAATAGCCCAAATAAAATTTAACACCACTATTTACAACCCAATCAATAGTATAGAGTTGCTTTACTGCAAGCAAATAAACAAAAATTAGAGTTGGGTCTAATACACAAATTCAACACATCAATGAAATACAGCCAAAGTTCAAAAGAGCCAACAGCACAATTCACCAACAGATAATCCTAATGAGAAACAAATATGATGCCTGCAAATAGTTTGACAATCCTTACACAAAACATCAAATCCACCAACCTCAACAATCTCATGCGCAGTCTTCATATCATGCGCTAAGCTCTCATGGAATTTAAGCCTAACCAACTCTGACTTCCTCCACTGATCATGAATCTTTTCCAGAACCCCCCCGGTAACTCCTGCCTTCGGGACAGTAATCCTCTCCCTAATTGTCATCCCAAGCCGCCTCAACCTCCTCAACTCTGTGTCCTCAATCGTCAACTCCGCCAAAGTGGGCGCCTTGACCACCCTCTTCTTCTTCACTTCTTCCTTTACCTCCCTCCTCTCGTCCACTCTATCCCACGGCAACACCGACTCATCCTTGTCCTCATCCTCAACCAACATCTTATCGGGTCTGACCCAATCTCTCCTCAACAAATCCCCCAGTTTGTCCTCCCCAGTCACCTGCATTGCCGAATTATCGACTCCCTCTTCCTCTTCTTCTTCATCATCCGAACCCAAACCTAAATTTCGCAACCGAAGAACAATTCTCTCAATCGCAGTGGTCCCAGCACCACTCTTCCCATCAAAATATCGAGTCTCGGCTCCGTCCTCTGCCCGCTTCGAATTCAACTGGACTGGAGGCTTCGGAGAGGGCCATTTGTTGAGCCAAGAGGCCGATGAAGGCTTGGGTTTGTGTGGAGCACTAGGGTTAGGGTTTTTGGTAGGGTTTTGGGGCTCGTCGTCCCAAGGATAGTGGTGTTTGTTGGTTCTGGGGTTTTCGGTGGTGGTGCCGAGAGAAGAGAAGGGTTTGAGGAGAGATAGAGAAGGTTTGGGGGTTGTGTAGAAGAGGAAGCGGAGGTGGAAAGAGGATGGTGAGTGATAGGTGAGTGGAAATGTGCCGCGAAGAGGCATTTCAGTTAATTTCGCTGTCGATATGGCCATTTTTGTTTAGCTTGTGCAAGTTTTATACTACAAGTCCTCTTCTTCTTCTTCTTCCTCCTTCTGAAACCTAAACCTCATCGAGGGGAGGGAGAGAGAGGGAGAGAGAGAGAGAGAGAGAGAGGAGGTTGAATGGGTGGAGTTGTGGGGAGCTTCAGTTTGAAGGAGATGACGATAAGATTTTACGAATTGGATATTTACTAACCGGACACAATATGAAATGGGTAAGGGACGCGCCCGTAATCTCATTGACCACGTCACTCGAGCGTGCCCCGGTCTGAAATGAGTTTGCTAAGGACACACCTGTAGCTGTGGGTGAATAGCAATTTTCCACCCGGCACAACAAATGAATAATGCCATATTTAATATATATGTGTCTGAAACAGGCACGAAAGGAAGAGAATCAATAGATGACCAAAGCAAGAAAAAGAGGGGAAAACAATGCTCTGTTTACTGTTTGCTGGAAGGTATGGAACAAGAAGGCACAGTAGTAGTCCTTCCTTCCAAATTAGAAGCATGTTATTATACAATTTGAAGTTTACTAATCCAAGTGCTTCTTTCCAGACTTAGTGGCAATCCAACATCTCTTGAAACTTCATTACTACTTGTTCTGCACCGTTGGCCATATGATTAAGAATAAAATTTCTCTCTCCCAACAAAATTTAAGGTTAAATTTGAAAAATAAGAATGAAAATCAACTTCCCCACCTCTGCACCACTAACACCTGACAATGCTTCAATGTCTTTTCTTTTTATTTTTCTGTGACGAGAGAAAAAGAAATAAAATTTTCATGCATAGGAGTTTACACTTTACATCACTAACACAGGAGAAGAAGACAATTTGTAATCCTAGACATGAAATAGTTGAGGCTTCTCAATTTTTCCTTAATTGCATTGCTAAGAAAATTAAACATCCGTATACCTAATTAAATCGATGCAGCATGACAGGCCACACCAATAAGGATTTACTTGATTCTCAAATTTTAATTGCTTCCTATAATAATGGCTTTTATACAAGTAAAATTATGTTCATTGAAGTTGAAATTTGCATCAAGGGGTTCAATTGCCTGAAGATCTTCTGCTCAAGGTAGGTGATGAGTTTAAGATTTCCTGACCAAGCTCGTTTATCTTGTTCAGTAGAAGCATCTGCTCGGTCTCCATCTGGACCATGTACTCTTCTTGCATATCATGGAGGCTTTGCAGCTCACACAACGATGCCGAGAGTCCATCAACGTTTCCATCTTCGATTAAGGATTGAAACTTCATCATCATTTGTTTCATCTGTTAAAAACCCATTTTAAACAGAATTTGTAAGACAAAAGTACGTAGTAGCAAACAGCCTTCAGATTGGTTAACAAAGGGCCACCTTTCAGGGATAGATACATTATGAAGCATGGAGAAAAACAAGAATGAAAATGAGAAGTTTGTAAAATGTAGTCTTTGGTAGTTGTGCCAAACAAGCTGGTCTACCTTACAAACTACTGGGAAAAATCATGAAATATGTGACTTGCGAGAATGCAGATGCAAACTGGTAAGAATTTTGGTAATGACTCATATTGAACTTTAAGAAAGGAAAATTAGGGAGAGATAATTTGATGGGCTCCAGTTCCACGACCGGTAATTTGGTTATATATATGTATCTGTTTATTGGGAAGCCCAAAGGAGACGAGGAGGGGGTGGGGGGTTTGGGGGTTGTTAGGCACAGTACGACATTGTCCATAATTTTGGCACATTTTTCATCAAAAAATAATATGCAAATGTAATGGAAAAATTTAGAACTTTTCAATTTGCACTCATTGAGATTTTCAAAAGACCTGCAAACATTCTCACCTGGCCAGAAATTTGATGTGCTTTAGTTGAGGACGATTCGGAGTCCAAACTTGGTTTCTTCCCTAGTTCTGGAACTTTTCTCGTAATCTGAATATGGATCTCTCCCCTTTTCACCCCTTGAAGGGGTATCCATTTATCAGATAACTGGTTTGGAGGCAATCTCTGATATTCTACGACACAGTCACCGATGCTTGATGTGGGCAGCACAGCGTTATGGTCTTTCACATGCAATGACAAGGGACTACCATCATCAGGGAATTCAAAGGTCTGGTGCCACTGAGGATGCAGAGTTTTGTACATAACCTTTCAAGGCAAGGCAAGGCAAGGCAAATTGAGTGAAGAAATTGTAGTGCAATATGAAGCAGCAATATCGAAAGTTCAAAACATATCAAGTAAATTACAATAAACCCACTTCTAAAGTATAACACCACTAATCAAGTGGCCACATGTAGAGTATACTGTATTTATTTGCAAGTGATTTAGAAGTGAAAGATCAGAATCTACGAGAAAATCTGAGTCATGTATCTATGAGGAAAAAAGATATTCTTGTGACATGTTCAAATGCTATTATGCTTCATGCACAAACCTCAGTGCAACTTGCTTCCAAAAAAGACGGAGAGAAAAAAAGAAAAAGGAAAAGAGAAGTGAATCAATGTGAGTGACTGGCTTTGATGGAAAACTTAAATAACATAGAAGAACAGTTGAATCTTATATGGAAATTTCCCATCACACCACCACACAAACATGAAAATATAGAAAAGTATAAACCATATGGGCACTGAAAAGATCTTTTTTCCTGGAACAAGAGTACTATATTAAGAATTGCAGTGATGCTAACCTTTGTTTTTCTCTTCATATTTCCATAGTGTACCCTCACATATGGATCACTTGTTCCTCTGAGATCGGCAGCAACAAGGTCTTTTGCTTCAATGAGGACAAGTTCTATCCAACCATTGCTTGAACCAACGCTTGAACCCTGAACATACCAAGAAAAGTAAATTAAAGATCACACTCTTGAGCTTGAGGGTCACTACGACCTTCACTTGCACACAAAAACACACAGAATAAGGGTGAAAATTTGGACTAGGCCAGGCTCTTATGCAAAATGTACTTCTTGCAGTACCTACCCAGTTTGGCATGATTTGAAAGCTCAGGCACCAAACTGAAGGCCAGATAAGGTTCTTATCTGTATAAAGAACCTAAAACACAGACTTTATTTCAAGCATAGTTTGAAATGGTTTGGATTTAGCAGTCTGAAATGGTTAGGACCTATAACCGTCCATTATGTCTAAACTAAGAAGCATGGACACATCTAAGAAAGTGTCGTGTCCATGTCAGACATACATCAAACATCGACAATAGTCAGACACTCCCTGTCCTATTATTTCTTCATTTTTTCAGAAACACGCATGCTTAGGACACTTGGCAGTTGGCAACACATCTATCCATTGATTAGACACACGTGAAACATATCACAAGTTTGAAGAAAAAACCTTTGGAACCAATTATTCAAATCAAAACAATATAGATTTATTCCTACTAATTCCTCCTCTAGGCTTTTTAATTTCGTTAGAAATTCTAAAAACCTAAACTTTAGCTACCTAAAAGAAATACTGGGACTTTTTGCTCACACTTCTTTTCCAATATATAGAAGGTGGAAAATCATTTCTTACTACTTTGAAATATAAAAGTATTCATAACATAGAAGATGAATAAATTGATATTACATTTATGCATATATGTGAAAATATATATTTATTTGTTGCTGTGTCCCTAACATGTCGTGTCTTTGTGAAAATTTTCATGTTCACGTGTTCATATCGTGTCATATCCGTGGCCTATGTATATGTGTTTCTTAGTGTGCAAAGCTTAGCACCCAAGTTAGAGTAACACGCATGATTCATGAAAGAATTGAGTCCGTTATAAAAATATTATTACTTAAGCCCAAGCTGGCTACAGATTGAGCCTAAACTCTAAGCCATCCTTTACATTGAGCAAGCCAATCAAACCATGCCTTCAATTACCTCATCTATTGAAAAACGATTAAATGCCCACAAAAGCATACCGTGGATCCTTCATAATCTTCAATTCTCACTGCTTCTATTTGAAGTCGCAGTTCTCCGGAATTTACTTTTTCAAGGGGAATCCACACATCCCTCATTGACCCCTCTATGAGTCCTTCTAAATTTACTCTTGCGCTACCAATGTTGTCATCTCCGAACGTTTCTTCAGTGTAACATTTTATCTTAAGGTATTCACCACCTCCTATCTCATCAAATTCAATCTTCTGACTCCAGAGAGGATTTGAAGTATGTGTGACAGCCCTTGTTCTCTGGAGAGCCTGAAAATAAGGTTCCAGAATTATTAGAGTTGAATTGTTAACTTATCTCAGTAAGTACATTAATAAGCTTGCAATATCTGTTTATACAACACTTAAAACCCTGGTAAAGACATTACTTGACATATTCATAACGGGCATTGTAAAGAAAAGACAGAGACCAAAAGCTTAAAAAGTAAATTTAGTACTCCTTTATAAGAAAAAAAACGGATTTACCTTCCCATACTGCAGTTTAACATATGGGTCAGACTTCCCAAATTTGTTTTTCACCATAAGGTCCTTCCCTTCAACAACAGTGATACAAATTTTCCTTCCAGTTCCAGGCAGGAAATTTGATGACCGGTATAGTGATTTCCGAGAGCTGAGACGGATATCATTTAAGCTATGTGAACCATCTGAAAACTGCCATTCTTTCAAGACAAGTTTTACAGTCAACTGCGAAAATTCGTTCAACCAAAAAAAGGGTAAGAAAGAGAAACTGAAATTTGGTGCACATTCTACTTTTATAACCAAATTCTGGTAAAAGCTGGTGGGGGCATGAGAAAATATTTATAAAGTCATGTATTAAAATGACCAGAATTGTGAAAATGATCCAGAATTGATATGTTAGCCATTAAATCTTGTAATCAGAGCTCTTACTTTTCCTGAATTAGCACCCTCAAATGGAACTACCATTTCAACTTCTTGTCCACAATATTCAGTGTGCTTTGCTATCACACTAGATTCAATTCCTATTGCCCAAAACATCGTGGAATCATCTGCAACATATTTCACCTGTGGACAAAAGAATGCATATCAACCATTTTTACCAAGGATACAGTAACATTAAAAAAGGAAGAAACAGTAAATCTAAAGAGTCAGGGGTGACCAGATGGACAGTCTTATGCATTGTTGGACGTAGAAACTTTCTTGTTGTACATATCAACCACATTGCCTGTTTTACAGCTAAATGTTGCTTCAAAACAAAACTGAAGTGAAGGATATTTCACGATGAGACATTGAGATATTATCCACCATTCCAAGACCATAAAATGAAATGAAAATTGGGCCTTTTTTATATGGTTTTGTGTGATGAAACTAAACAACACAAAAAACATTTATAGCCTGTTTGGAACTTGGGGAGGGGAAGGGAAGGGAAGGGGAGGAAAGAGAAGGAAAGAGAAAATAAAGGAAAACTATTTTCCCTTCCTTGTTTGGTTTTGTGAAGAAAATGAGAGGAAAGTGGAAGGAAAGAAGAGAGAGAAAGAGAGAGAGTGTTTTAAAATTTTTCCTCTCTTTTCTCTTCCCTTTCCCTCCTTTTCCCTTCCCTTCCTTCCCCAAGTTCAAAACAGGATGTTAATTGTTATAGTGCACATTAATTGCATCATTCAGATACCACATAAGATGAAATGATTGAAGCCATGGTCCATGGTATTAAATTGGTGATAGAAATACGCATCACACATGGCAATACCTTAATTTCACAGCTTGTTAGATAGTCATACTTCACACTCCCTGGAGTACATTCATAAAGATGGAATCTGAGAATTCCTGTATTTTCATGTAAAACCATATTGAATGTTGAGTCCCATTTAGGGCTGGATCCCGGTCTGACATTTGTCTTCCTGGTTAGTTCTTCAAGTTCAACCTCCACAAATGTCAGCAGATCTTTATCATCATGGCATTCTTCTAACCTACCATTCATCGTAAAACTCTGTTGCCTTCTAGTAGGACTTCCCTTCAAGTTACTCCTGGAAAGTCTGCTTGCTGAAATGACTGTCACATAGATTATGCCGCCAACAGCTTTTTTCCTTAAGTCTACGGATGGCAGAGAGAGACATCGACGGTGAGGTTCAACCATTGTCTTAACTAAGGTGTCAGTGGAGAGTTTATTCTGTGAGGAGAACATGATGCATCAGCAATTTCAGTTAAAAAGTTAGCCCTTGAAAGAAACAAAATCAAGATATATCGCGTGGAAACTTAAAAGAAGAGCAAAATATGTGGCTCCTTCATAGACAAATCAAATTACAATAATTATTGAAATAGCAAATTAAGTGTGTATCACAGTCACAAGAACTGTGATAAACTAATATTTTTGGAGTAACTTATAAGATGAGATGAACTGATGAATTAAGGGCATATGAAATGGTATCCAGAAAAAATTAGATCAAAAAAAGGAAAGGAACTCTTCATCTAGCAACTGCCACCTCCAAAACCAAGAAGTTTCATCACTTCCAATTCTCATTCTCTTCTTTCACCCCCTCTCAGCAACCAAACAAAGCATACTAGAAGCAAGTTTCCTCTTCAAAATGGAATATAATATGATTTTTTTTTTTTTTTTTGAACAATCAATTTTTGTGTGCTACAAAATGAGCAGCAATATTTATTGGTAACCAACTTTTGGAAAGTAACATTAAATAGTGTACTACTGCCTACTTTACAACTAAGAAGATATCCAATTCAGTTGCAATAAAATAATAGTAATGTATCAGAAGAGAACACAAGAAGAAAATTGTGACTTTCATGTAAAATATATCTCTTTCACAAGCTTTCAAATTTTATAATGTCAGAAACATACCAGCCATGAGGAAACACCTGGCAGTTCTGTTGCGGGTAGAGATTGACTTCCACCACTGCCAAATGCAACACCTATTCTCACCTCAGGAGTTGATAAAAATGAGTACAAAACTGCTTTTCCATCCAAAACTGGCATCAAGAGAAGCTGTAAAACATAAACAGAGAATAATATGAGTTAGACATAAATAGTGTATTTCCTATTCCGGTCTTTACATGTATGCACTACAGTTTTCACATGTATTGAACGTATCAGGATCATTCAACATGGTCTATCTCCTTAAAATTCAGAAAAAAAAAAGTCTATTTGTTCAAACCTGTGTTATCTAGGAAGCAGATCATTCAAATACGTGGAATGGGTACTAGAACGTGGCACGCCACATGTTCTAAAATATGGTATGCAAGGGGTAAACTTGTATAAATTAAACTATAAGAATTAATGTACTCCTAGAACAATTTTCTTCAACAATTAGACATCCAAAAAATATAGTCTATGTTTTTCCAAATTAATCATCTAAAAACATATATCTAGGAGTATTTCTGCAACATTTTTTGCATATTCTTATGCAAAAACTCTATTCTCTCTAGATTTTCGTTCATTATTGTAGATTTTTTTTCCTTGTTAGATGACATATATAGAAATAAATAGGAAAAAAAGTTTGGAATCACTTTGGATAGCTAAATTTACCGTTTTGGAACGCAAGTGTACCATGTTTTGGAACGACATTCAAAAAAGGTAAATCACTAGGGTATTAGAGTATTATGGTAGCACAGGTTCAAACATTACTTGAGACTACAGTTGAAAGTAATGAAAGCATGAAAGAAAAATAAAATATATCAAAAGTAAGAAACACAAAGCTCTCCTTTACTCCATAAGTCTCATGCGGATGAACAAAGTTCTGTCTACCAGGAAAGGAAGCCCTTATC
>CM065394.1:16772500-16775000 GCA_033060915.1 Euryodendron excelsum | reverse complement strand
GGTTCATATAATGTCGAATCTGGCTATCAACTTGCTGCAGGGATTCATCTGGAAAGGGACATGGAAAGGGATTCAGGAGTGAGTAATTGAATTAATGCTTGTAACCTGGTATGGAAGAATTGCCTACCCTTTGAATTCCAGGTCTTTGTATGGAACATGTGGAATGGTATTCTTCCTACACAAAAGGTATTAGCTATGAATCTTGACAGCTTGTGCGTCCTGGGGAAGAAAGAATCTGAGAGCCTAAACGAAGTGTTCCTTGACTGTACTGGGGCTAAATGCTTGTGATTTTCCTCCTATCTAACTTTACGAGTTCAGAACTTGCATTCTCAGTCCTTTTTTGATGGGCTGTGTAAGGGGAGAGAGAGGGGAAGGTTAGTAAGAAGAGCAGAGATTATGTACTGGCCGGCATTGTGGAAGGCTAGTTGGCGTTGGGGTGGAAGGGTAGGAATGAGCTCAGGTCCAAATAACTATTAATATCAGCATGGGCGGATGCGTGAAGGGACCAGTGGGGGCAGCTGCGCCCACTGAATCAGCTACGTCCACTACTTTTTTTAAAAATTTGTGTATTTATTTGATCCTAGGTTACAAATGTATGTTTTGCCCCCAAACACTTACATTTGCTTCCCTTTGGATTTATTAATACCTATATTTGCCCCCACTGAATATCACTAAACTTGTAGCAAAAAATATTTATATCTCATTAACCCTTCATTATTTGGTCAAATAAATAACACAATTCCAATAAACCCTTCATTATATGTATCCATAGACTCGTGGTTACCTAAATCCCAAAATCGCTTCTCGAGATTTTGAACTCTAGCCAACCAAATTTGGATTAAGGTTTTTGATAGGGTTCGTGTGTACAACTTTTTTACAAAGGCGGTGCTCCTTTTTTTTGGGTCTTTAATGTAATTATCTCTTTATTTATCAAAGGAAATATATTTTCAACTAAAAAAATTTCGTGTATAATTCTTTGAAAATTTTGCCCCCACTAAACAAAAATCCTAGATCCGCGAGAGTATCATTTAACGTTGTCTCTGATGTTCATTTGCTGAGGCAGACCTTCAATGAATAATGAAGGCTGTGAGCATGATATCAGCTGGCATCCCGAACTTCCAAAGAGCAATGATGCCACTGCTGGTTTCTCTCAAATGTCTTTCTGATTCTATCAGTGTTGGTTTTGCAGGAAACTTATTGAGACCTGAAGAGGAATCAGCTTCAAATGTACAAATAGGAACAAAGTATATTTTGAAGTAGTATGGGATGAGATTCATGAGTGCGAGAAACAAAATGTCTATTTTGTTTCGGTCGAAACGGCCAAGACGTTTCCATTTCCTAAGAGACCGAAACAAAACAATAATGGAATAATAACATTCTAGTGTTTCTAGTGAAACACACCAGAACTTAGCAATATGCACCAAAACACAACGCAATATACTGAAACAAGAAATTGTGGCAATGTTCTATTGAGAAAAATGCAAAAGCTTGTATTTTATTACCTCAATATTTGTCACTCCTAAAATGTTTCTGAGATGTTTCCAAATGTTTCCATTTCTAGGCTAATCGAAACAGCACATCGACACAAAATTTTTAGAATTTAGAATTTAGAATCGAAAAATGCAAAATGCGAATTTAGAATTTTTCGTAAGTACTGTACAATGTTCTATTGAGAAAAATGCAAAAGCTTGTATTTTATTACCTCAATATTTGTCACTCCTAAAATGTTTCTGAGATGTTTCCAAATGTTTCCATTTCTAGGCTAATCGAAACAGCACATCGACACAAAATTTTGATCCTTGTATGAGTGGGCTGGTACAGGTTTTGTTATCTGCACATAAACTGGTTCAAAAGTGGCTGCATGCAATTGTGTTTTATGCCCCCGGTTTTGCATGCCCAATTTAAGTTATTGACTTCTCTTCCAAAGGTTATGAAAACAAAGGATTGTTCCACAATGATGTGCTTTACCAGTTATGTTATTGGTCTATACTCTCGCGACTAAGAGCTAACTATGTTCCCAGCAGAAGTGACATCATTGGGGTTACGCGTCTAGCAAATAACTTTTGATTTTTGTATGACAGTGAAGCTATGGAACAAAAATTGAATACAAGCTAGGACTCATGCAGAACTTGCTCTATAGAGCTATGTGAACATGTCTGGGTTAGTTTAACTGGTTGCTTTTACAATAGTTGATCCTTGTGTAAGCTTACTTTAATTATTCATTTACTAAAAAGTGAGAAAGAAAAAGACTCTGAACTTTCAGTTCTAGATATATAAAGGAAGTAAATGAGAGAAAAGAAAGCTACATACTTCACCCTTGACGTGGATGCTGTTTATGACTATCCGGGCAGTTCCTCTTAAAGGCTTCGCCAACTTAGCAAATAGCAGAATATTTATATCAGTGGAGTCCCAATCAAAACCCAAACGCATGATTCGCTGTCAGCATACAGTTTACAACAATGAGCTTTCTTTCATTTACAGAAACATGTAAAAGAAAGAA